>KN840631.1:0-21668 GCA_000832265.1 Phlebiopsis gigantea 11061_1 CR5-6 | reverse complement strand
GCCCATCTGACTTCCAGCTATACTGGCTTCTCAGCGCCGTCCGTGGTATTAGTCGCGCATGGTCACCCGCAACGCATGGCTCTCACTAGGGAGACGTAACTCCTTGGAGCGTCGTAGCGCGAGGTCCGATTGCGAGTCGGAACAGCATCCCTGTAAACCCTTTCTGAGCAAAACCGGCACTATATATGCAGTCCCTGTCCAACCCTGCTACAACACTTGTTTCCTTCACGATGGACATCCCTTCGTTCACTGTAGCCGCTGGAGGAGTGATCGCTTGGCTTTTGCTGCTGTGGATTTCTCGCTTACGTCGAAAGTCCCTGCCTTTCCCACCTGGCCCTGCGGGATACCCGCTCATTGGATACGTACATACGCCTGCGGATCCCATCTGGAAGACATACCGCGAATGGAGCCAGAAGTACAGTGAGTCATGACGTCTCGTGGCACACAACTATGACGGATTGACGATTGGATTCAGATTCAAACATTGTTGGATACAAGATCCTTGGCACGAATATAATCATCGCAAACACCATAGAAGTGGCAAACGAGTTGTTAGAAAGGCGGTCGGCGATATATTCGGACAGGTGTGTTATGGGCGGCTCCGCTTCCAACTTGAATATCCGCTTATAGTTGAACTAGATCGACCGTTGGGATGACAATGGCATACGAGCTGTGATTAAACTTTGTATCTGACTGTCGTCATTTTCTCATACAATGCTTTCAGCGTCGGCCTTAGATGGACCGCAGCTCTCGCGCCGGTCGGGCAGTACTGGCGCGAGGCGAGGAAGCTCCTTCAGCAGACGTTTAGCCCTCAGCTATCTCGTCGATATAGGCCTGTGCAAGCTGCAGCTATTCGCAGACTCTTGTGTAATCTCCTCAAAGATCCTCTGCAATTTCGCGATCACACTCGCTAGTACGCACAAGGTTTTTTTCGTCCTATCGACTAATGAGTTGACTTGTTCTTAGTATGACGGGGGAGATAATTGTACGAGGGTCGTATGGTATCGACGTTCAGGAGAAGAACGATCCCTACATCGCAGCTGCAGAGCGTGTGGTGTGCATTGCTAACGAAATCCTCGTTCCCGGAAAATGGCTTGTGGACGTTCTGCCTATATGTATGTGTACTCACGTCATTAGCCTATCTATTTAGTAGCTGACCTCAGTCCAGTGAAATATCTCCCTGAATGGATGCCCGGCGCGGGCTTCAAGCGTCAAGCACGGCTATGGCACAGAGACTCGGTTGCGATGACAGACAACCCTTTCAATGCAATCAAGGTACGTTATCATAAGCGGTGTACGTCGCTGCCATCTGACTTTTCTCCGGGATCACGATGACTTGCCGCAATACTGCGCTGCGAGGCTCATGTTGGAGAATATTGATCGTAACGCTGAGGATGCAGAGAATTTGACGATGTTGGACCATATCAAGGATTCCCTTGCAACCGTGTACTCTGGTGCGTAACTATCTTCTACACAGCCTTTGACCAGATCTCATGCTCTCTTACATATAATCATAGCTGGCTCTGATACGGTACGGTCTGGTCTGTTGTACAGCTTACCCTGCTGATCCCAGCGTATATTAGACGACATCCATACTCGATACATTCATCCTCGCAATGGCCCTCTCCCCCGATATTCAGCGAGAAGCCCAGGAAGACGTCGACCGGGTGTGCGAAGGCCGTTTACCGGACTATTCTGATTATGGCAAGATTCCGTATGTCGACGCACTTGTGCGGGAATGCTTGCGGTGGCGTCCCCCTGTGCCGCTGGGTAGGTGCATGCACAGTCCTTACGAGGCTGGACTAACGCGATCCTTCACAGCGGTGCCTCACATGGTCACTCAAGATGACGTATACAACGGATACTTTATCCCCGCAAAATCCGTCATATTCCCAAACATAAAGTGAGCTTCTAATTTCGCCTCCAGAGCGCTGTTGGTGTTCATGGTCTGTTAGAGCTATGCTACTCGACCCGGATAACTACCCAGAGCCCGAGCAGTTCAAACCTACCCGTTTCCTAGTGAAGTCAGGCTCGACGTCAGGACCAGACATGGTGCTCGATACCAGCGTCTCCGATCCGTCTAACATCGTCTTTGGCTTCGGCAGGCGAGCGTGTCCCGGCCGGTGGTTCGCATACGACTCGCTGTGGATGGCCTTTGCCTCTATACTCGCAACATTCGATATTTTGCCTGTCAAGGATGAGAATGGACGGCCGGTGCCTCCCCGAGACGGGTGCAAGGGCAACTTTATAACGTGGGTGGTCGCTAGTCTGTTGTGGCGGTTCCGACGTCGCTGACAGCAAAAATAGACATCCTGAAGAGTTTGTATGCAATATCAAGCCTCGCTCGGCCAAACACAAAGTACTTGTTACCGCTGCCGCTGCCGCTGCCGCTGCCTCGGATATATAGCTCCACTGTCGTTGAGAGCGCAATGCCTGTAGTATGCCAAGACTCGGTACTTATGATCGTCGAGGCCACTGGTAACGGCCAGAAGCTTTACGACTGAGGTTTGATAAACATCAATAAAGAGGAATGTAGCCTTCGTTACGTCCCAGTAATTCCTGTGTATTTTGTTTGAAATATGCTTGGTGTATTGCGAGGAGGGGGTGCACAGGGTCCTGTCATCAAGCGCAAAGCGTCGTGAGATGCCGAGACCCCGGCCAATGGTGCCGAGCCCGCCCCTTTCACGAAAACGCTCATGTTACAGCAAGGGTCCCTGCGTAATATATGGAAACTGTCACACACGGGTACGTGGAAGTGATTCACGAAGCACCAAAGCGTTCCGCATACACGCTAACCGGTCTCCGAAGCAGCTATGTTGCCGAACATGGCGGCAACGACGAGCGGCGCGCCAACGCATACCAAACGGGACCTTCCTGAAACCGACTCTAAAGGTCGGTTCGCTTGAGGTCTGGAAGGGCGACACATCCTTTCTTTCAGACTGCCGTCTTGCCCACCGCCAGGCCGAACGAAGGGCTTGACCTCGACATAAATACCACACCCTGGCAGCATGAATATATCCACCATAATCGTTGGTGCGATATGCATCGGGGCCGCATTCTTCATTCTTGCTCGACAGAAATCTAGGAACTTGCCACATCCCCCAGGGCCTCAAGGATATCCTCTCGTAGGATACCTCAAGACTATTCCCAGCCCGCTGTGGAAAACGTACCTAGACTGGGGCAGGCAATACAGTAAATTTCAGCAAGAGTCACCTCAGGTTGTCCGATCCCGCATGCTGACAGTATATATCTTTTGTAGAATCGGACATCGTCCGTCTCAATATCTTGGGAAACAATATGATCGTTACGAATACGCTCAAGGCCACACTGGACCTTCTAGATAAGCGGTCAGCAATACACTCTGACAGGTTCGTCGGCATCTCTTCCGCACAGAGCTTATTGCTAATTCCCGATTCCGGATAGGCCCACTGCTGGCTTGGTCATGGCTAACGAACTGTGAGCCCTTTCGTAAGTTTATGAACTGGACACGTCTGACGACGGCGCTTCCAGCGTCGGCTTCGGCTGGAGCACCGCCAGCGCCCCGTACGGGCAGTACTGGCGCGAGTCGCGCAAGCTCTTCCAGAAGACGTTCGGCCCCCACGCCGTTGGGCGGTACCGGCCGGTGGAAACCACGGCAACGCACAAGCTCCTACGAAACCTGCTAGAGACTCCAAAGGACTTCAGGAAGCATATTCGATAGTATGTGCTCAGTATATGAACTCGGTTAACGGTGACCTGAACTTTTCATCAGCCAGGTTGGAACGGTCATCATCCGCGCGGCGTACGGGATTGAAGTTCAGGAAAAAGACGATCCGTACGTAGTAGCTGCAGAGCATGCGCTATGGATTGCAAATAGGTGCATGGAGCCCGGCGCGTGGTTTGTGGATCTGATACCGTTGTGTGGGTGGCTCGAGTATCCTCTCTAGCGTATCTGACCTCGGTTTAGTGAAGTACGTTCCGGAGTGGCTTCCTTGGGCTGGCTTCAAACGACAGGCAAACATATGGCGAAAGGAGATTGAGGCGTTCGTAGACAGCCCATTCCTTGATATCAAGGTTGGTTACATTCCTTATGAGACCAAGAACGTCCTAACTGAATCCTTTAGACGAACCAAAATCTTCCTGTAGACTGTGCTGCCAAATTCATGTTTGAGAACATCAAGCCCGACTCCAGCAGCATCGAATATGTCGAAAACGTGGTCATCAAAGGTACTTTATCAACCATGTACGCCGGTAAGAGAGTTTTTTTTTACATGCGAAGGACTGCGAGTTGAGTCTGGCTTACAGCGGGGTCTGATACGGTGAGGCTCGGTATGAGCCGAGGTTTGCGTGACTGACGCTTTGCCAGACGGTATCCATGCTGGACACGTTCTTCTTGGCCATGACGCTCTGCCCGGAAATCCAGCGCGAAGCACAGGAGTCGATAGACCGAGCCTGCGAAGGCCGCCTTCCCGACTTTTCGGACTACGACGCACTGCCGCTTGTGCACGCGATCGTGCAAGAATGTCTGCGCTGGCGGCCAGCGTTGCCGCTGAGTATGTCATTTACCTCCGAAGAGTTACGTCGGCTGATGGTCGACCAGCGGTCCCGCATATGAACACAAAGGATGACGTATACGATGGCTACTGGATCCCCAAAGGATCTATGGTCTTTGCTAATATCAGGTACAAAGCCCTTCGTCGTTCACTGAAGGAATGGATCGCTCATGTAGAACCTTAGGGCCATCCTACACGACCCGGCCACATACACAGAGCCCGAGATGTTCAACCCCAAACGCTTCCTCAAGAAAACGACAGGCGGCTCTGCCGCCGACCTCGAGTTGGACCTGGACGTGCTGGACCCCGGGACAGTCACTTTTGGCTTCGGCCGCCGCGCCTGCCCCGGTCGCTGGATGGTGTACGAGTCTATGTGGTTAGTGGTTGCGTCCGTGCTTGCGACATTCGACATCACGCCGACGAGCGATGAGAGGGGGCGCCCTGTGCTTCCTGAAGGGAAGTGTACGAACACCTTCATTTCGTGAGTCGAGTATGTCGTTTGCTAGGGCGAATGCTCACAGCTGTCGCAGAGGCCCCGAGGAATTTGCTTGCGCTATCACGCCGCGCTCGTCCCATCACGAACGTCTCGTTTTGTCAGCCTCTGACTGAGATGTAAGTAACACTAGAGGCGAGAATGCGCAGGTGGTCATCGCTTTTTCAAATATGCGGGCGTGGTTTCGAAACTGTATTGTGCTAATTTCCAGCGATGACATGGCAGCTGGGTGTGTCTTTCCAGCGATGTGTTCATGTCATCTTTTCTAGGATGGGTGATGACCGAGACACGCTGTCATTGTCGTACATGAGAATTCCCTGGGGGCCTCGCGTACACAGTCTGCTGATTCGCCTACGTTTCCAGTCTACCCACGCAAGACGGGTTCAATGCGGGTAATCTCACCAGCATGTGCTCCAGCGACAAGGTAGATGAAACGTTCTCATGGCTCACTGGGAGCACCTTATAAGCTCTACATTGGATGCTTGACGTCGGCTCGCCCAGTCCGCTGCCGCAAACCCATCTTAGCTCCAGAATAATGGAGTACTCGCCAAGTCTCATCCTGCTACTCATCGTCTTGCTCTCAGTAACCATAGCCATAACGCGGCTTGGCAGACGGAGCACAGTATGCCAACCTCCGGGGCCTGCGGGATACCCGTTTGTTGGCTACTTCAAACCCATCGAAACCCCAGTCTGGAAGACCTTCCACCGGTGGAGCATGGAATATCGTACAGTCATGTGCTGCGAAAAATTCATCTATCTAATACGACATTTGGATGACCAGGATCTGCGGTGATACGGTTCAACATCCTCGGCACAAATATCGTAGTATTGAATACTCTTCGATCTGCGACGGATTTGCTGGAGAAAAGGTCTTCCATCTATTCAGACAGGTTAGCCATCAGATCTCGGAGGCGTTTTGAATGGCTGATGTGGACCAAACCAGACCTGTGTCTGGGATGGTCATGATGAGGGAGCTGTGAGTATTCCTTGCGAGATCAACAAGTATATTCCGCTAGACCCTATGAAGAGTTGGCTTCGACTGGAGCGTCGCGGCTGCGCCTTACGGCCCACACTGGCGCGCGGCGCGCAAATCTATGCAGCAATCATTCAACCAGAAAGCGGTCACGTCCTACTGGCCGCTCCAGACGCGAGCAGTCCGCCGATTTCTGTACAACCTCCGGCAGAAACCCTTGGAATTTCGGAAGCATACAAGATTGTGAGTTCGTATACAATCGTGGTTCGAGTAGTGGATGATTTGAACTCCCTTGAGCTTATTCGGTAGCTTAGCCATCGAAGTAGCCTACGGGCTCGAGGTTGATACCGGGGAAGACTCGTTGATTGCCACGGCAGAGGCTGCGATGTGGGCTGCGAATCAATGTATGACACCTGGAGCGTACCTGGTCGACCTCATTCCAATCCGTGCGTAAAGTATTGTCGCCTGCTGATGCCGTGTCTTGGACTCACGTCGGTGTAGTGAAGTACGTTCCCGCCTGGTTCCCCGGTGCTCAGTTCAAGCGTGAGGCGCGGGAATGGAAGAAGACGGTAGATGCTATGGCGAATGTTCCATACGAAGCTATAAAGGTTTGAATAGGTCCTGCAGATATAACAACGAATCGCTTAGCCACTTTATCATCAGAACCGAGCAGACCTTCCAGAGTGCGCTGCAAAAAAGATGCTAGGACAGCGTATCATGGGCGACGATTCCAACAAAGAACACGTACAGTCAAAGGTCATACGCGATAGCCTGGGAACGATATTTGGGGGTAAGTGGCCACCTGGTAAGAGCGTGATATGAAACACTGATTTCTCTTGTAGCTGCCGCGGATACGGCAAGTGTTTGTTATCGCGCACCAGCATTGCAAGTCTGACTAGCGCATCAGAGCACCACGGCACTAGATACCTTCTTCCTTGCGATGACGCTGTATCCAGAGGTCCAGCGCAAGGCCCAAGAATCTATCGACCGTGTCTGTCAAGGCCGCTTGCCAGAATTTTCAGATCTGCACTCCTTGACATATGTTCAAGCACTGGTCAAGGAATGCCTGCGGTGCTACACTGTTGCTCCATACGGTGCGCCACACAGGTGGTTCGAGCTAGCGCTGTATTTTGCTGAAATCCTTGAGCAGGTATGCCGCACATGGTCACAACGGACGATATATATAATGGATATTACATACCTGCTGGCTCTACAATCATCGCTAACATATGGTGTGTATATGCGCTGTGTGATATATCCTTGTCTAACGAGAGGCCTTCAGGGCTATTTTACACGACACTGAATCGTATCCAGAGCCTGAACGGTTCGACCCCGACCGTTTCCTCCGTCAACGCGATGGAGGAGGGGTTGAGCTTAATCCTGATGTCCTTGACCCTTCTGTAGCAGCTTTCGGCTTTGGGAGACGGATATGTCCCGGCAGACATCTAGCATATGAGTCGCTTTGGCTGTCCATGGCCTCCATACTTGCGGTGTTCAATATCCGGAAGGCTGTGAGCAGTCAGGGACAACCTATTACACCTGCGGTTGATTTCACTGAGACTTTCATATCGTGAGTAAGCTCCTTCGAGTTCTGCTTGCTCTCGACAACGATAATCGAATATCTTACAGCAGTCCAAAGGACTTCCAGTGTGTGATTCGACCTCGCACATCAGAGAATGAAGCCTAAATCTCGCAAATGATTGCGGAAGATGTTGACTTCTGAGACTACAATTATGTAACACCATATATTCGCAAGTGTGACGTACACCAGTGGTCTGATATGGTGTTATCCCAATGCATAAGGCGCCGCTATATTCAAAGTGTTGAAGATTGTGCAAGTAATTCCGAAAAGGTATGGGATGACGTGGTTTCTTATTTACGTTAGGCATAGCGTACTTCAAAGTTGTCGTGAATACGTGGGCCAGTAAGCATCTACAAACTCCAAAGGATTCTGTTGCGTTAAGAGCGTAGACTTGCAGGCTTACAAAAAGCTAGTCTACCTGAAGATCCTTCATATCTATCACAGATGCACAGACCCCAGACGGTCCTGACACTCTTATACTCCGCCAAATTGCGTGGAAGTCTGATCCGTCCTAGTCTATCCGAGACTTGTTGTTGGCTCGCTGGGAGTACAAATAAAAGAATCAACCTACGCGAGAGCCTTCAGATGCGAGGGGGTCGGCGTAAACTACATTGTTTCCTCCTTCTCCAGAGACCTTATACTGGTGCTTCGTTTTAATTTTCAGTCTATGCTTCCCCTACCATATGTAATAAATAGCACTTACAAGGGGATAGTCATCGATATCGCTACGATCTGTGCCATTGGGATGCGTCGCGGGCCTGAAAACTGGGTACGTGTTGACGGAAGAAGTGTTGTTGGGCAGAGCCAGCGTGTTCTCTGTTGCTATACCCCGGATGGATTGGCGGGAGTTCAAACTGAATTGATTTAATTAGATCACGTAAAGGGTTGGACGATCTGATAGAAAGGACGTACGTTGCCATTACAGTGTTGACGTATGCTATAACGTCATATGTGAGGATAAGCGATGCAAAAGTTGTCGAATCGTCTGTACCTTTAGAGGAAACCATGGTGAACAACTGGAACAGAAGGGTCGAGGGCGCCGCGAGGTACGTAATGAGGGTCAGGAAATTCACAACGCTGCATTGCCTCTGTCAGATAGAGTAGGACGAGTCTCGTTTATTAGAGATCATACGCAGTAGTTAAGCCGCTCATGATCACATAGAGCATGATCGTCTGTATGATCTGGTTTGTCCTATCGGAAACGGTGAGTATAGCCATGATTATTCAACACAAATGCTGAAATACGATTTGAACACTGTGCGACCCTTCCAGAGCACGTAGCAGAGGATTGAAGCAATTGTAAGATCGAGGCTACTACTCAGTGAGATCCCGGAAATCGCCATCCACTAAAGTAATTTATCGGATCAATTAGTCGCAGAGCCTTTGTGTGGAAACGCGTCCTCACATGAAGCTCAGACACTGCCGAGAGGGACTGGCCGCCAGTGATGCTGAGGCAGATCCTTCTAAGAATACATACATGAGATATGAGCATGGAGCTTACGTTCTCCACACTGCGACTGTAATATTGCTATTCAGTACGGAGGCGTAGAATATCACGTTTCGCTCACTGACCAATTCCGATAGCTTCACCCGAGTGTTAAATTAGCCACGAACGTCGTCCTTGATTATGGATGACACTCACAGAAAGGAGCTAAGGCCCAGATAAACTGAGGAATATGTTTGAACAAATGGTGTAGCCAAAGCATGATAAATAGACACACCATGATCGCCGTAATTGGCCACCAGTGATTCCTTACTGTCAGATTCCATAAGTTAGTATATCCAAGGTGGTGTGTCGGATGTCCCTACAGGTGAAAATCCGGTATAGCAGGAAGCTGTGGGATGGTAAGACACCGAAATGAATGCCCAGAAATGGCAGAGCTATACCTATTCACTGTGAGCGCAATAACACACTAAGGCGGGTTACATATTGTATTTTAGACGAGTAGTCCGAGTGCTTACGGTCACCGCTGGCTCGGCCTATGCCCACAGGTAAGCGGTAGTTCAAAGCAAAAAAGTAGGTTACGTCAAACATACGGCAATACTCCTAGGGACGAATCAGTATGCTGCACTCAAGAAGTAATATAGTAGAATGACGTACCAGACTAGGCTGTCCGCGTCTTCAAGGTTTGCGAAATCGACTACCAAGTATGTATACACGCCGTGACAAACAAGTGCCAGCGAGGTAGTGTCCAGTGCCCTATGTCAATGTCGGTGAGCTTGCTCTACCTTTGGAAAATGTTGCTTACCAAAGCGCAGCAACCTGATGTCGAGGCAATGAGTGCTTGTACATAAGGAGGAAAATAGAGACGTACAAGAAGCTTCACCCGCATTTGGTCTTTAGTATACGTCTGATACTACAATTATGCAATGAGTCTCCAGATGTTGACAGGTAAACCTATACTATACTCACATAATAGATCATCTGCAGAACCGTTATACCATACAGGCTAATATTCATACGATTAGTTGATTTTCCAAAGTAGAAGAGGGGGCACGTACATAGAAGCAAGAACAACGCCAATAAAGTCTGCGCCTAGGGTCGGACTCAAGTTGATGTGGATAATAATAGGTGGGATTGTAGGGGGGGTAGTGGAATTTGGTGAGGACATCACGAAGACTAGCCTGAAGAAACTGGACACAGGTGTCCTGTAATAAGACCGTTGGACCGTCAGTACGAGATACAACTCACACATTAATGCAGTGCCATACGTACTATAGGCTAAGATGTAGATGTGCCGGGACAAAATCCGTAGTACGTCTGGCGCTGTGACTTAGGCAAGACAATCTGGGGAGTGTGGAGTACTCTGACTGGGGGATTTCAAGGACGCCTTAGAGTCTTATGGAATTTGCACACCTCTACACGCAACAGATAAAGGTACAGTCCTTGATATGAACATGTGTGAGTTTGTTATGAAAGGCGTTTCCACGAAGACGCTGGCGAGATGCTCATCTATCAGTCATATGGGCGATTAATAAGATGGAGGAACCTCATGGCGATCGAATATGCTCACCTCGAAGACTCCGCTTTGGTTCGGAAAAGGCCTCGTTGGTGTGTCGGAGCTTGGTGTGTAGATACTTAACATTCAGAAGTGGTATCAATGACAGGCACGTCAACCGAGCGGGAAGCTGTGGGTACAATGTGGGTAATTTCTGTGAGAACGGAACAGCATGACGGGTGAACTACCACGCCAATGTGACGTGCCTATGTCGCTAGCATGTGAGAAGACCCTATCACTGTATCTGTAAATGCTGATAATCACGTTAGCTGTGCCCGAATTCTGTCGCACTTGAACCGGGAATAGTGCCCAGAGAGTATAGCAATTGAAAGCATATAAAGATGGAGAATCTTCAGGAGAATGAAGCTGTCGAGCCTGAAACGAGATGGCTGATGCAATTCTGCCGCTCGAAGTGAACTGCTCAAATAATAGGCAGAACTCTAATGTGGCATATGTGCGGCTATTGCACGCAGCTGACCTGACCTTCCCAACAATGGACATGCAGATCGGACAAAACATTCACCCAAACTTCCTGGGAGTGTATTCCACATCCGATGAGATCGATGTAGAGCGGCTTGCCACTGAGGCTTTGGAGCGTTATGCTTACACAAACAATTTCAGTAATTGAACGGTCCAGGTATGCACCTCACGAAGACTTATCCGATGATTCCATAAGGTCACGTTCCCTCTGAATCTTGACCGAGGGCTTGTATCCACGAGTGAGAAGCTGTCAATATCCTGGTCTTGCGAAGCCATCCCAGCGATGATCTCGGCAGCGCGCGAGAAAACATCAGACCAAGATTTGAATTCCGCAATGGCGACGGCCGCTTACCCTCTCGTCCACCGGAAATACACCTTTAACATCCAGCTCGGTAAAACTTAGCCAGAGAATGCGATGCGAGATTTCGACGCCTAGAAGATGATGACCCAGTGATACTGGACACCTCGTTCGATGGTGATGATGATGTAGACATTGGTGACTGCCAGATTCCACGTACTTGGTAGGTATCCATCAGCTCAGGAGTGTATGAAAGTGACTCTGTGGCGTGAACGTTCATGCTGAACGTTCTGTCACGAGGGTGACATTCAAGTTCACTAATTGATCATCAAGGAAGGTCGCTGCACTGCCTATTACAAAAGTGACACGCACGTTCTAGGATCCGTCGAAGGGTTTCATTGATATTATTTTCCTCGATTTATACTCCTTGATCTTGCTGAACAAAAATGAGGTTTCGATGATAGATCAAGGGCGAGATGATATCGAATATAATATACTGACGGCGAATGGGATCTGCATGCAGAAATCTATGACATGGAAGACAGTAGTTTCTTGAGATGACCCCTCACTTTCTGTCCGGCACCTTCAGCTTCGCGATGCCAATTCTACTGCAGCTGACTGGTAGACGACCACGGCTAGTTCCTTATAGCAAAGTGAACTGTTCCTGGAACGAATCTCCGATCATCTTCGTCGTTCAACCTGTCGGACCAGTGCCGGTGAGGAACTCCAGAATACCTACAGTCGATCATACGCGTATAGCGCTCGTGGGCGAAGAAGTGGTTTGCACCCGGTCCGACGTCGATTCGACTCGGACATAGTACGCAGTCCTTGGAAATGTCCGAGTGAGCCTAATGTCCAAGTCCTCAGCTGTGTAGATCGCCTTACCTTGGCTATGTGCCATCCCGCAGGTATATTACCCAACATCAATAGAACTCATGTACCCGTACAGCCGCGCGAACAGGCAAAGTCTTCGCAACACCCAGATCATGTTCCCAGTGTCACGGTTAGTGACGAAAGTAGGCGATCGACGCCAAATCATGTGTCGTCACGCTAGAGTGACCGAGAGTAACTAGTGACTGCGTGACTCGCTACGAACGTTCGGCGTCTTCCCCTGGAAGCTCCAGCGGGTGCTCATCGATGCGTTCATCACCGTGACAAACCTTCAGGCCTCAGGAAGGACATAATGCCCAATAAATCTGCAGGCTATGCAGGTACGCACACGTATTTAAACTCTGAACCTGTGCGTACTCAATATTCAGCATCCTTGTCACCTTTTGCAGCTCGATCTTTGTTTAGCGTAACAAGCAAGACCCGACGACGTCCAACTCGTTGAAGTGACACCGACATGCCTTCACTCATCCTCTTGGGTGTCCTTTTCTGCATATTTTCACTCTCTAGATATGTCAAGTACCGTAACGGATGCCGGGTAGGCTGTCGTGCCCTTTCTGTGATATGTCCTGGTTTAACACGCTTGCAACAGGCCGTCGCTGGCCTTCCAATCATGACCGTTCCGTGCGCGCCGTTTTCTTTATTAGGATGTCTTCTTCCAACGTCGCGCTTCAACCCCGGAATGTGTTGGCAGTGGGACTGGAGGCAATGGGGTACGCACTGAACTCCCCAGCTGCCGTGTCACTTCACTGAGACGCGTCGTTCAGTCTACCAGCGATACGGCTCTGAGACAATTGCGGTCGTACCCTTCCTATATGGCAGACCTATTATATATACGTCATCCTTGGAAACAGGCCGCGCAGTCCTTGACACGAAGAATGCGTTTCGCAAGGATGAAGACGCCACGTCGGCAGTTTTGTCTGTGTTTTTTCCTCTTTTTTGGCTCTTTTTCTGACCTAATTTTACAGACAATATGGCCACAACATATTTACCTCCAATGGCGACGAGTGGAAGCGTCATAAGCGCATATTAGGCCCTTCATTCACTACCGAAACGTACGTTTGTGTATATGAAACCATGGTCCTACTCCTCAGCCACACTGCCCATGATAGGTTTAATATGGTCTGGGAAGAAACAGCCTCGTTGTACTACGAAATGTGTTCCGCCGAAGGATGGGACACTATGGACGTAGTTGAAATTCCCGCCGCTAAGCTTTACACCGACAAGGCAAGGTCTTTCATCTGACATTGTTTTGTGTATCTTATATCGACCGGTTTCAGTTCTCTCTGATCATCCTGGCGCGGTGCGCTTTCAACGTCCCGCTCGGCTGGGTAGAACAAAAGCCCATCGCGGGTGAGACGCCCTTCGGAGAGGTGATCCTGCACGTCATGGACACGTGCATCGCGCGGCTCATCATCCCTCGCTGGATGTACTGGCTACCCATACCAGCGTTGGTCTGTTTTTCCTCTTGTTCGATACACTTCTGACACTTTGATGTAGGCTGCAGAGAATGGAACAAGCACATAAAACACTGAGTGACACAATGCACAAACTCATACGTGAGCAGGCAGAGGTGTGCGACTTGGAAAAGAGTGGATCAGGGACCGAGAGGCGCGACGTCATGAGCCTGATGGTTCGCGCAAGGGCGCAAGAGGGGAAGTTGACCATGTCGGACGACGAGCTTGTAAGCCGTATCTCCAAGAGCCGCTGCGATGAATAACACGTATATTGTAGGTTGGAAATACATTCTTTCTGCTTTTTGCTGGTCACGGTAAGTTTATCCCATATATTCTACCTGTACATTGCTACATACTAAGCGGGCAACAGAGACGATGGCGCACATATGGAACTCAACCTTGGGATTTCTTGGTCTGTACGAAGAGATCCAAGAAGAGATGTTCAACGAGGTACAGAGTATTGCGCCTGATGATACGCCCATTGTACGCTTTGGCCCCCTTTTTTATCGCTCCTTCTAATAGGCTACTCGTAGACGTTCGCCATGGCTTCTCAACTTGATAAGCTCACGGCATGCTTCATCGAAACGGGCAGACTCTTCTGTGCGTCCTCCTCAATTCTTGGATCGCACGCTCTGACGTTCTACAGCGCCTGGTTTCGTCCTCGTGCGCGACTCGACAGACTACGTCCTCCTGCCGCACGTCTACTGCTCCGGCGTGACAAGCCACGTCGGCATCGTCCCCAACATGCGGGTCGCAGTCGACATCGTCGGACTCCGTACGTGCGCATTCCGCCCGCCCGCCGCCCGCCCCTCACCCTCTGCTCTCCCAGACCACAACCCGCGGCACTTCCCGGACCCTGAAGCATACCGCCCCGAGCGGTGGTACGGCGTCCCCGAGGCGAACGTGTCCCTCTTCTCCGTCGGGCCGCGCGCATGTGCGTCTCCCTGTGCTCTCTGCGCGCGCGCGACGGCAGCTGACGCGTGTCCTGCAGGTACGGGGCGCCGCTTCGCGCTGACCGAGGCGTGCTGCTTCCTCGCGCACCTGCTGCGCGACTGGAAGGTCGAGATCATCGCGCGCCAGGGCGAGACGAAGGCGCAGTGGCGCGCGCGGGTCATGAGGGCCCATACGACGATGACGCTGGGCGTCGGTGATGTGCCGGTGCGGCTCGTGAGGCGGCGGGAGCTGTGAACCAAGACACGGGCAGTGTAACATGATTCAGATGCTCGTGATTACCCGCAGCGCAAGGATCATATGTCGTTCATACGCCGTACAGGATTTGTAGTGATCCTTACTTCCGTTGAGGGCAAACTTCCGGCCTAACAGAAGGTTTGGTTCAGTGACTCGTGTATGTAATATATTTATACAATCATGATGTTCCTCTATGTCGCAGTAAGAAATCAGCCGTCGGCGCCACTTACCAGGCTTCTGGCCAATTTTCCGTGTATCTGTGCGAATTTGCTTCGCAAGTCGCTTCTGCACAGCAAAATTGACGAGTGAATGCGAGGATAATCGATTTATTGACGAGCTTCACGTGTCGATGCGGTCTCGCCATCTTCAAACTGAACAGGCCGCAGAACTTGGAACAAGTATCGAGCAATGAAAGCGATTGTTTCCCACGATATATATAGATCGCGCACATGAGTGCACCCACAGTCAAAGTCCGCGGAGTAAACCTCGAGTCCTAAAAGCGCAACACTTCCAATACAAGAACGAAAGTCGGAACGAGTTCCATGTCCAAGTATACTCGTAGAGTACCCGGCCCTCATCAGGTCGGAACTATCCCGGCACTCTCCACCAACCACGTCGCGACGCGCACAGTAACCGGGCTGAGCTCCTTGCTCTTCGCCGCGACGTCAAACACCATGTCCGCGTGGACGCCGCCGGGCTGCACGTCAACAGCGACGGCGGGGTGCACGGTGCGCAGCACGTCCGTGAGGCGCGCGATGTCGTCGCGCAGGGTCTCGGCGTCCCCGACCGTGACGAGCACGCGCGCGGTGAGGCCCGCGAGCGCGGGGGTGTACCACCCGGGCGGCGCGGCGTCGACGTCTGCGTATGCTTGCTCCGCCGCGGGCACGCCGCGCCGGTACGCCGTGCCCCAGGCGTTCAGCGCGACGGGCGGGAGCAGGTCCTTCGTCGCGTTCTCCTGCATGGACTTGCCGGTGGGGTTGAGCGCGCACCACGGCGAAATGAGCAGCGTCCCTGCGAGGGGGACGGAGAGATCCAGAGGCGCGGGGAGCGAGTCGAGAGGGTGGAGCGTGGCTGAGAAGAGCTGGGTGAGGATGTTTGCACCGGCGGATTCGCCAGCGAGGAACACGCGGTTGGGAGGGACCCGTGGGAGGAGAGCTGATAGGAATGAGTGTAGCTGAGTCATCTGGGCTGGATATGCAGTTGGAAGAACAGCTATTGGGAGTAAGTAGTGTTCTAAGGTGCACATGGAAAAAATAAAGACTCACAGTAATCGAGGATTGCGCAGGATAGTATGGGACCATTACTTTGCTTGCCGAATTCGGCGCAAAGACCTTCAATGAACTTGCATTGGAAGTCGCACAGAGGTCCGACAAAGCCTCCGCCTAGACACTCGGATTAGCATTGTATTACAGTATAGCTCTCGTACATTTCTGTTCACCATGGCAATAAATTAGGACGTAGTCCGCGTCCTTTGCTCCAACCCAGAACACCCGGGTTCCGTCGTCAAGCGTCTCAATCACAGGTTCCTTGTTGGCCTGCTTTGCCCATGCTCGGTATGCCTTGATGGACGTGCCCGAGATCTTTTGAAGCTGCTCGATCGTAGTGTTGCCGAGTATGTGGCGCGAAGACGTCTCGAAGAGCAGCCGATTCAACGGCCTCGACGTTTTCTTCAGCTTGGACGCAAGAGCAGTCCATAGGAGAAGAAATGCTGACAGCACGTCAGCCCGTTTTGTGTACAATAACATCGAGGAGGCATACGCATGCGGAGGATGACCCATGTCAGCGAGGCCGACTCGAGGCCGCTGAGGATGGGGAGGCCGTCCTGGTCGTACTTGTGCGGCGTGCTGGACGAGCTCATTGTGGGCGGTGGCTAAGGTAGTGCACTACCACGAGCAGGAAGACCCTGTACAAGCATCTTTCCTACGGTACACGTCGAAGTGACACGGTGAACACGAAGCCGTGATGATCATGAGCGCCAGGACAAGCCGAGCACGTGAGGCAAGTACCTAGTGTCCAGCCGAGCGCCTGAGAAGAGGAGAAGTTTTCTTGGTCTCCTGCCACGACGACTGCCACGAGGATCAGCACTGCAGCTACCGCTCAGTCGTCTCCAGCCAGAATAGCGTTCTCTCGTTGATTTATTGGCACCGTCTCGACATCTCGCCAACACAACCTCCACTTCGTCACCAGATGGTTGAGCCCGTCGCCGGCAACACCATCAGCGCGCCCGCCGCGGGGCAGGCCGCCCCTCAAGCCGCCGTGCGCACCACGCAACCGCTCGCCCCCCCGCCGGCGCCGCAGGGCGGAGCAGCGGCGCCGTCCTCAAGCGCACCGCCACCCTCACTTCCGACGGCGCCGTTGGCGCCAACGCGCCCGGCTACTGCGGCAGCCGCGTCTCTGCCCACCACGGGCTCCGCGCCACGCGCAGCAGGCTCGTCCACTGCCTCGGCCCCGTCCAATCAGCCGGTGCGGCTCAGCGCGCAGGAAGTGCTCGAGCTGTTGAAGGCCCAGCAGGCCAACATGCTGGCGCAAGGGATGCGTATCGAGCAGCTCGAGGCGTCTCAAGCGGCTGCCCCCGCGGCCCGCGCGACCGTCGCGACCAGCTCCGCGGCCACCTTCAACTTGCCTCCCCCGGCTGTCGCGGCGGCTGAAGGACGGAGTGACGGGTCGAGCAGCGTACCCGAACCAGTCAGTGGGTTCCGCGTTGACCCCTTGCAAGGTGGTGAGTGTTCAGTATTCTGTGTCGTGGCCGGGCAGCACGCCGGTTCTCGTTCTCATCACCGCGCCGCGCCTGTCCTCCTGGCCCGCAGTGTTTTTCATACGGCTGCGCCGCGCCCTGCTCTTGCAGGCCTCGGCGGCGCATGCCTTTCGTTCGTCCTCATGCGCCCTCGTTCATGCGCTCATACTCCCACCTTCCTAGGTGTCTCGGCCTCGATCACGGCTCGCATCCGGGCACGGGAGTTCTTCTCCCTCGCGCTCTTGCTCAAGACCGGTCTTGACGCCTTGTCGGCGGACGACGAGTGGGTGCTGAAGCCAGGCGGGACGTGGTCGAAGAAGCTGCCGAGTCGCGACGCCGATCGCTCGCTCACTCTTGAGCAGTGGCTCGTAGGCTCCGATATTGTCGCCAGGGTGACACGTGAGGAGTGCTCGGAGAAGCACGCAGCGGGCTACGACAGCCACCTGCGCATCGTGCGCTCGGTCAATGGGCGCTTTTCGTGGGCTCTCGCCCGCGAGTACGACATCCTGCAACGCGAAGCGCTGGGTCTCGACCCCAGACACGACATCTCAGTCATGAACATCGAGCTCATTGCGTATCTGTCCGCGCAGAGCCAGTTTCGCAACCCAGCCCCAATCCCACCCAAGCGTCCTTCCGAATTCGTTGCCGCTAGCGGTGTCCGTCGCGTGCGGGCCCGGGTTGACGGTGCCGGTGCCGTCGCAGCTGGGGACGTGGGCCACTGCTTTCGCTGCGGTGCCCGCGGACACCTTCCCCGCCAGTGCCAAGCCGCCAACACCGCCGCCGGCAAGGCCGTCGCTGTCATTGCTGTCGGAGCCGACATTCATAGCCCCAACGCACTCACGGGTGGTGACGGCAGGACGTACTGCTTTGGCTTTGCCAAGACCTCCCACTGCGAGCGCGGGGGAGCCTGCCGTTTCGCCCACGCCTGCAGTATCTGCCATGCCACTGCCCACGGCGCCGGCCGCTGCAACCACGCTGGTTGACCCACGGCAGGTCGTCACGCCACTGCGCGTCAATGCCATTGCCGACCTTTTAGGTTCCTTAAACCTATTGGAACGCTGGCAGCCAGTGGTCGACGGCCTTCGTGGGGGCTTCGACGTCGGCGCCTCGGCCCCCATCCCGCATTCTCTTATCTTCGAAAATCATTCCTCTTCCTTGCGGGTTCGTACTTTGCTGCGTGGGTTCACATCGTTGTAGCTTATGTAGTATAGGACACAAAATTCATCGAATCATACATTCTACAAGAGCAAGCGGCAGGCCGCTACTCACGGGCATACGAGCCTGCCGAGCTCGAGGGCATCATCGGGCCGTTTCGCACGTCTCCGCTTGGGCTGGTACCCAAGCCTCACTCTACCAAGCTGCGCCTAGTGCAGGACATGTCATTTCCTCGCCGCCGGCCCGGCGTCCTGTCCGTGAACGCCACCATCGACTCCGACGATTTCCCCACCGCCTGGGGCACCTTTGCCGACACCTCTGCCCTTCTCCTCACACTCCCCCCTGGTTGCATGGCTGCCACGTTCGACATCCGCGCTGCCTACCGAGTCACCCCCATACGGCCGGCCCAGCAGAATGCACTGTGCCTGTGCTGGAACGGGAAGATCTACGTCGACCGGGCAGTGATGTTCGGCCTCTCTTCCAGTGCCGGTGTCTTTGGCTCGGTCGCAGATATGCTTGTTGCAATCTACGAGGCCTGTGGTTTCTTCCCCGTGTTGAAATGGGTCGACGATTTTCTAGTTATCCGACGCCCGGGCGAGGCCTGGTCCGAGCAGGATTTTGTGCAGCTCACCTCTCCACTCGGCGTGCCTTGGGCAGACGAGAAGACCCGCCCCTTCGCTGTCCAGCAGCAGTACATCGGTTTTGTTTGGGATTTGGAGGCCAAGACCGTGTCCTTCCCCGAGCACAAACTCCTCGCCACAAATGCCCTGATTTCCAGCTGGCGGGACCCTCTAGCCCGTTTCGACGCTCACGAGGCAGCCAGTCTGCACGGGAAGCTGGTACACACCTCTACCATTTTCCGCCTCATCCGCCCTTTCCTCCGATCCGCTTCCCACTTTGCGACCAGCTTTCGAAACCCAACGGCCCGCCTACGCCCTCCTCGTCCGCTTCTACACGATCTCAGCTGGATTGCCAGTATGCTCAGTGTTCTGCCCAGGACCCTTCCTCTCCAACATGCTGCTCCGCACGACCTGGGCTGGTGGGGCGACGCCAGCACCTCCTTTGGTATCGGGGTTGTTGTCGGGGCCTTTTGGGGGGTATGGGCTTGGGCACCGGGCTTCGAGGTCGGCCCTGGCTGCCGGCACGACATTGGGTGGGCGGAAGCGGTTGCTGTGGAACTCGGGCTTGCCCTTGTGGCGCACCATCAGTTGCTGGATGCCTGCCTCCCGTCCCAGCGTCACCTCTTGGTGCGGTCCGACAACAGTGGTGTGGTTGCCGTCGTAAACTCTGGTCGGTCACGGAATCAGAATACCAACCAAGTCCTCAAGCGTGTGTTCCTCCGGTGTGCAAGCCTCGGGATCTCGCTGCACACCGAGTACGTCCCCAGTCGCGACAACGTGACCGACCCTTTGTCACGGGGCGACATTTCTTCTTTCCTCTTGCATTTCCCTTCAGCCAAAGTGCGATCCGAATGGGTGCTCCCCCCGCACCTACGCTCCTGTCTAATTCCGTGGTCTGGATGATGCGTGACAGTATTCCCGCGCTCGCAAGTGCATCGCTTCCGGCCCATCTCGTTCTCCTTCCGTCTCCACTACGCCCGCCCTGCCGTGCAGACCGGCGCATCTTCGAGTGGCATGGTGTCAACACGCCACCCCCCACAGTCATCTCTCACCCTGTCCTGGAGTTATTGGCTGCCCGGGCTGCCGACCACTCGCTGCGAGACACCGGCAGCTACGGCTCCGGTTTGCGCAAGTACCACATTTTCTGCGATGTTTTCTCCGTTTCCGAGGACGAGCGCCTCCCAGCCTCGTTCCCCTTGCTCCACTCCTTCGCGCTATGGGCAGCAGCAGATCCGGTTGCCTGCGGCGTCAACGAGATGACCGGCTCTACTCACTTTGAGCCGGTCGCCCCCGTGACTGTACACAAGTACCTTGCGGCCGTCCGAGCATGGCACATTGTGCAGGGTTGGCCAAGCCCTCTCTCGCCAGATGACCATGACCGCATCAACTTCTCACTGCGCGGCTTGGAGGAGCTGCAAGGCTCGCGCCGGAAACCACCGCGCCCGCCAGTCACGATACACATGCTTGCCACCCTCCGCAGTGAGCTGGACCTGACGGACCCCTTCGACGCGTGCGTGTGGGCGATGGCCTCGTGCGCCTTTTGGGGGTTGATGCGTTTTGGGGAGGTCTCTGTCAAGTCGCTCCGGGACTTCGACCCCTCGCGACACTTAACGCGGGCCAACGCCCACTTCGGCCACGATACCGACGGCAAGCCGTACTTCCGGCTCGACCTGCCTTCGGCGAAGACCGCAAAGCATGGCGAGGTTCAGCACGTTTTCATCACCAAGCAGGGGACCCTGTGTGGCATTGACTCCCTGTTCAACCTTGGCCGCGTTGTGCCGGCCCAGACTGCACAGGACCCGCTTTTCTCCTGGCGCGATCGGTTGGGCTCCGTTCGCCCGATGGTGAAGGCGAAGGCTCTCGCGCGCATCAATGGGATCTTTGCGCGGCACGGCTGGGGGACGGCCTTCGGCCACTCCTTTCGCATCGGCGGGGCTTCGTTCCTGCTAGGGCAGGGTGTGGACCCCGAGGTCGTGCGCCTTGCTGGTCGCTGGAAGTCTCTCGCGTATGAGACATACATCCGCGCCTTCGAGCAGGTCGCTTCGCGCCACACCGCCAACTTGTCCCAGCGCTACGGCCACTAGTGGTCGGTTGGGTGAGCGACTCACGAGCTCGCCGCGGTCCGCCACTGACTCTCGCGCACATGCAGCTTCGAATCAGCATCGCAGGTTGGGCGAGCGGCTCTCTCGTGCTGCGTCCGCCGCCCTAACGGGCGTCTACCCAACCTACAAGTGCAGATCGTACCGTCAACTCGTACGAACACATCCGA
>KN840630.1:19991-33236 GCA_000832265.1 Phlebiopsis gigantea 11061_1 CR5-6 | reverse complement strand
GGGCGGACAGCGGGAGCCCGGCGTGGTGCGGCGCGACGAGCGGGAGGTCGGGCGGGGCGGCGAAGACGTTGCGGAGGGACCAGGCCTCGAGCAGGTCGAAGGCGAGGTCGACGTGGGCGTGCAGGAGCGTCTGGAACGCGACGAGCCCCTGCTCGACGGCGGCGGGCGCGGCGGGCGTGCGTGCGCCAGCGGCCCAGCGGCGCAGGAAGACCTCCATGGCGTCGACGGCCTGGCGGACGGCGTCGTTGGCGGTGTCGACGATGTCGTCGAGCAGGAACTGGGGGACGAAGCCGAGGAGCTCGGGGACGAGGACGGCGGACGCGGTGTGGGTCGGCGGGGCGGCCATGGTGGGAGGAGACGAGGAGGTTGGCGTGACGTGACGGTCGCGTGGGCTCACATGTGTGACCCACGCACGTGACGCCCTGCGCAGACGCGTCGCCGCCGATCGCGTGCGTAGGGTTTAGCTGTGGGGAGCTACTACATGCAGCACAAACATCACAGACACAACAGCCAGAGAAACCCAAAACTAATCCAAAGAAAATGTCACAGCCTGCCAAGGCCAGTGACATGGTGAACGACTTCTGGTGCAATAATAGCTATAGATCTCTTTGTAGCGACAGTTAGATGTCGGCCAGTCCATTGATAGCAAAATAAAGATTCATTGTTCATTCATTCTTCCCACGACTTATTTAATTAGAAATAAGCCCATCGGAGTTTGCCGCAACCCGACTATCCGGCGCTTATATTCCACCAGCGCGGTGAGTTCATACTCTCTCTGGACGTATGTAATCCGCTTTCAGAACAAAAATACTGGCCTAACATTAATTACCACTCCCTCACACTTGTAGGTCAGCGACCTTGAGGGCCTATTCATGGGAGGAACCTGCAGCGTCATTTGCGCTTGGCCGTCGACGGTGCGGAGTCCTGGTTCTTGTCAACAACAGCCATCGTTCAGCCCCACTGATACTGGGTACCGAAATACCTCACTTATCAATATTAATATGAGCTGCTGGGGGTAGCGCTGCTGGCGGGATCCTCTCTTCCGAGCCTCTCGAAGGACAAAGCCTCCTTTGTCCAAGCAGCGGTATAAATCGCCTGTGTGAGCCTCTCACCCTGTCTCTCTACCTTCCTCCCTCCTCATACTCATTCCGATTCCAGAAATGAATGTACCACACTCGCCGACAAAACGCACCGAGCCTGCAAGCTCCCAGCCCGCGCCCCACGCCCGCGAGCTCATCAAGCTGATCGTCGGGCTGCGCGCGCTAGGGTGAGTGGCACGCCGCGTCGCAGTGGGCCGACGGCAGGCTGAGCAGCATGCACAGCGCGGAGGCCGACCTCGACCTCCCCCGGATCGCGGTGATCGGGGACCAGAGCGCGGGCAAGGTACGCAGCGGCGCCCAGATGCTCGCAGGAGCTGAAGCCGTCGCGCAGGGCGCGCTCGTCGAAGCCATCAGCGGTGTGCGTCTGCCCCGCCCGTCCCCCTGCCCCCGCACTGACCTCCCCGCGCAGCTCACCGTCCCGCGCATCAGGCAAGCCCCGCGTCTCCTGCCCCCCTCCGCGCGCGCATCTGACCCGCGCGCGCGACAGGTGCCCGATGGAATGCCGCCTCGCCAGCAGCACGACGCCCTGGCGGGCCCAGGTGCTCCTGCGCCGGCGCGGTGCCGCGCGGGAGACCACGTTCGGCGCGCCGCAGCACTCCCCGGCCGCGCTCGAGGCCGCCCTGCGCCGCGCGCAACTCGCGGTGCTCCACCCCACGGTGCCGCTGGCGGTCTTCGAGGCACTCGACGACGCGGCAGCGTACGCGCCGCCGCCTGGGGCGCAGGGGCCGCTCGCGTGCTCGCACGACGTCGTGTGCGTGGATGTCGAGGGCCCGGGCCTGCCCGACCTCGCGTTCATCGACCTCCCGGGTGCGCCGTGTGGTCCCTGGCGGGGTGTGTGGCTGATTGTGCGGTAGGGATCGCCTCGACGGTGGCCAAGGGCGAAGCCCAGAGCGACATCGACGCGGTCACGCAGATGGTCCGAGACCATATCAAGGGCAACACCCTTATTGTCATGACGATCAATATGCGTGGTGAGAGACTCTCGTACCAAGTAAATCCGTCTGTACGCTGACCACGAATTTGCAGATGACATGAACAATCAAGGCGCGGCTCGCCTGGCTCGGCTTGAGGATCCCATCGGCTGTAGGACTATCGGTAACGTGTTTTAGACTTGCCTTAGAGGCTGGTCCCGCTTATACTGTCCCAGGCGTACTGACAAACCCCGTCCTGATGCAAGCCGGCGAAGAGCACAGTTGGCTCAGGATCCTCCAGGGCTTCGCTCACAGGGTGGCCCGTGAGTTCGCGTGGTGCCTTTCCTAAGCTCATCTAACGGCACCCGCAGACGGCTACTTCATCACGAAACACCCATCGCCCAAGGGGCTCGAAGAGCGCATCAGCCACGCAGAGGTGCGCGAGCGCGAAGCGGCGTTTTTCGACACGATGCCGCCGTGGTCGCTCCAGACCGAGCTGCGGCCGCGCATGGGCACGCCGAGCCTGACGAGCCAGCTCAGTAACCTGCTCGGCGCGCTCATCCGTCGGTCGTGCGTCGACGTCCCCTTGCGTGACACGGATATGTATTGATCATGATGACCAGGATCCCAGGGCTCCGGGTGCAGGCGGAGGAGTCCCTCGAGGCGGTAAAGCGCTCGCTCGATAGGCTGCCGCCTCCACCGTCCGACAACCCGATGGCCAAGCTGCTCGATATTCTGGCGGACCTTCACGCCAGCGTCCAGGCACTCGTGGCGGGTAGCGAGGGGTCCGGGCAGCTCCTGCAGCAGTGCCGGCGTGCACACCGACAGCTGAAGAGCGACATACTGGGCACCGCGCCGCGGTTCAGACCCTTCAAGTCCAAGGACGCCCCGGACGCCGTCTCTGCAGCCAGGAGCGAGCCGCAAGACGACCTCTCGGCGCCGCCACCCTGGTACCTCGACGACGTCCGGGCGCACATCCGGTGGTGCGTGGCCGTCCGCGTCTTGCGGCTGGAGGCTGACCGCAGCGCCCAGCTCGATGACCCGTCAGCTGGCACTCAACACGCCCTTCGCGGCCAAGGTCGACCTCATGTGCGTGCGGCGCAGCGTCGCCGCCTGGGCGGCGCACGGTGCCGCGTGCCTCGCCGCCGTGCACGCCGCGACGCGCGCAGAGCTCCGCGCGCTCGCACAGGCACGCCTCGGCGCGTGCACCGGCTCGCCGCTGCTTGCGGACGTGCTTGCGCTCCTCGACGACGTCCTCGAGTGCCACCGTGCGCGCACCGCCGAGCTTATCCGCTTCCAGCTCGAACTGCAGGAGAAGCCGTCCACGCTCAACGACGGCGACTTTGCCGCGGGCCGGGAGGAGTACCTCGCGCGGTACCGCGCCGTGCGCAAGGTGTGTCTCCGCGGTGTGCCTTGGCTCGCAGCTGACGCGCGCGCAGTGCCCCCTGGGCGGGCGCCACGACGCCGCCGTCGGCGACATCCTCGAGCGGCTCGCGAAGATTGGGCTGCACGCGACGCCGGCGGACCTCGCGAAGCTGCTCCCGCACGACGCGTACGAGGAGGAGCTCACCCTCATGGCCGAGACCTCGGCGTACTTCTGCGTCGCGTCCACGGTACGCCCCGCCGCAGCCACCCCGCCGCACTGCCCCGCTCACGCGCCCGCGCACAGCGCGTCGTCGACGATATCCCGTGCGTCATTGACCACGGCCTCCTCGACGCGCTCGCGCGCGACATGCACGGCGCGCTCGTGGCAGGCCTCGCGCTCGCGGGCCCCGGCGCGGACGCGCGCGCCGCGCGCTACCTTACGGAGCACCCCCAGGTCGTCGCGGAGCGCACGCGCCTCACGCAAAAGCGAGCGCGGCTGGAGGCGGCGCTGCAGGCGCTGCGGGCGTTCCAAACGTAGGCACCTGCACCGCCCGATGTACCCGTGTCGCTCACCGCGCCGTCCTTCCTTCTGTGTCGCAGCGCGGCGGGGCCGGCGCACGATGCTGCGCCGCTACCGACGGCCGACTGTCCTGCGGCTCCCCCGTGCGTACTCCGTGGCTGGGGTCGCTGGAAGGTGTCTGATGCTGCGTAGCGAGGCCGCGCGAGAGCCCGACGCGAAGACTCCGCTGCGCGCCCACAGGCCCGCCCCACCTCGCGACTCGCGTCCGCTCGCCGCGCTCCCGCACCCGATCGTAGCCTCAGGGGCGCCCCCTCCAGCTGTCGCCCCCAAGCCGGTGGCACCCGTCCGGACATCCAACACCAACCGGTGGCATGGGGCCCCAGTCTCCCGCGAGAGGACGCCGGCGGCGGCACCGACTCCTTTGTCTCCCGCGCACGCATCCACAGAGGCCGCCGGCAGCGGGGCTGCATCCCCCGCGTCGGGCGGAGCTGTTTCTGACCTCTCGGAGCAGTCGTCCTCCGGTACGTCGATACGTTCCAGCCACGCGGGCTCTACTAAGCAGTTGCATGGATTAGGTGCAGCCTCTGACGACAAGCCGGCCGGCGGTGCTGGCTCGGTGGCCGCGAGCACTGCACCCGGCGGACTCGAGGGTCTGTTCTTCGCCAGCTCGAAGCGAGGTCTGTCCAGTCCGTCGACACTCCCCGAGGAGACCCCGTCCCATGCAGGTTTATTCGCACGTCCTCTGGCGCCACAGCGAACTGCGCCGACGCCCAGCAAGGGGCCCAACTTTCGGTTCGCGGCTCCCCCTGCAGCCGCGTCGAGCTGCGGCCCCGCGGTGCCTCCCATTCCCAGGTTCTTTGGCGAGCCCGCTGGCAACGGTAGAGACCACCTCATTCCCACGTCGACGCCTCGCTCACCGGCCGAGGTCCCTCTGTTCCGCTCCCAGCCCGACCGGGCCCAAGAGAGAGGTCCCCCTCCAAACAACTTGCCGGATGGTTCCAGACGCTAGCGGCGGGCGCTGAGCATCCCGCGCTGACGCTTCGCATCGACGTATACAGACCCACCGCTCCCCGAGCCACACCCGTTTGTAGCAGCGGGCGGACAATATACGTGCATTCGCGCGACGCTGGGGATCTCTGCCCTCACGGGCTGGCGGTGACCTGGGTGCGAGTCACAGACGTCAGGCAGCCCCCCCCCCCCGGCACAACAATTCCAGTCTCCGAAGAACGTGTATAGATGACGAGGAATTATACATCGTTTGAACGTATATTTGCGCATTACGATTGCGATAGTCCAGGTTGGAAAGGTCCATGCTCATGACGTAGTAGTCCGTGCCATTAAAGTTCGTGATTAGCATAAAGAGGCGATCAGACATCGACGCCGTTGATGAGGAAGTCCTGGCTCCAGTTGCCCGAGTCGCCAAAGACTAGAAACGCATGAGTACACCCGGGAGACAGACAAGGGCGCGCGCGGCGACGTACGGACGACGCTGTAGGTGCCGGTGATCACCTCGGGCACGGCGACCTCGACGCGGCCCGCCCGCAGGTCAAAGTCGTGCGCGAGGACGACTGCACATACCGCCCGCGGTCAGCACGACACGGGGCACGCAGGCACGCAGACGGGCGTACCGGGGGTCTCGTAGTTGCCCGAGCGGAGGAGGATGAACGCGCGGTTCGAGATCGACTTCGGGGGGCTCGAGTTGTCCCTGGCAGACGCGTCAGCGCGAGCGAGGGAAGAGCGGCGCGCGGCGGGCGCACGCACCACGTCACGTTGTGCGTCTGGCCCGTGTACCAGACGGTGCCCGCGTGCGGGTAGAGCACCGGCGGGGAGTACACGTCGCGCGGCGCGGCGGCGGGAGCGGCGGCGGCCATGCCGAGCGCACCGAGGAAGGCAGCGGCGAGGGTCTTTGAGAGCATCGTGGCGTGGACGAGCTGAGGGACGCGAGAGGGACGGGCGAGTCTGGGCGGCACCACCGGCGGACGCGGTGGTTATATAGGCCTCGCGGGCCATGGTCCGCTCGGATGGCCCATGGCTTGAGCATCGCTAAGCGGTCTCCAGATCGCTATGCTGGCGAGGGCGGATAGACGAGAGCCGCGCGCGCGGCTATGTCGTGCGATCGAGACCGCCGGTGACGGGCTCCGTGCTATGGACGGCTCCTGGTCGCCGCATACCGCATCTGGGTGGCTCGGGGTGTTTGGCGGGTGCAGCGGACAGCTGATCCAGGGCTCGGGTACAACCTGCCGCAGAGGCTGCCGCCGCAGGGTTACTGGGGTCGCGCCGTGAGCTGACCGAGGCTCAGGTCGCTCCGAGCTCCATCGCAGACATGGGGAGAAAAGGCCTTGGATCGAGCAGGCACGGAGCGCAGGTAGTGCCTCGATATAAACGCAGACGCAACGAGACGTGGGCCCGGCGGCGTTCGCCCGCTCAGTACTATCCAAAGCTGACATCATATCCCGAGGGAGCTCGAGCTGACCCGCGGAAACGCACAACGTAGAGATACGGCCCAGCACCGGGGTTCGACCGTAGCAGTGTTTCAGACCTGTGAATAGTGAGAATGCGTCAGCGGCGAATTCAGCCTGCTGCACGTCTGACCCACATACTTGGACAGTCCCCAGCCGGAGAATGGTCCCGAACACAGCACGCGGGTTCCCGTGAGAAGACCGCGGCCTGGCTGGCATAGCGTCCGAATAGCTGAGACGATAGTTTGAGTATACTGCGCCGTACGCGCGGCAAGAAGCAAATTACGCAGGGTGCCGATGCGGACTTGATGTAGACGTGACGTCAGGAGATGAGGATGTGGACCGAATGCGTCGCGTTCGTGGCGTGGGGACGGGCCCCCGCCTGCCTGAAGGGAGTGCTGCAGAAGCTCCGGGTTGGTTTTCTCCAGGACCAATGATCGATTGCGGCCAGTACGGCGTCGGCCTCACTCGAGCACTTGCACATTCCGATTCTCAAGCAATTCTGGCACAAGAGTTAGTTGAGAGATTTTAGCTTGTGTCGGTTATAAACGCACCACGGGTAGGCAGAGGTCGCCCGGTGTTGCGACAACCAGGGTGAAACCGTGGACGACCAACGACACAGTTTATCCGGCCATAGCAAACTCAAGCAAGGATCCTCCAGCTCACTGAAGCGCGTCGTGAGTAGCAGAAGACGAGAAGTTTGAGGAACTGCGGTCCTCCGCGTGTAAGTAAGGAGTAGCAAACATCACTTACCAAAGATAAGCATACCACCACGAGATGCTGTTACCTGATCTGATGCTGGTAACAAATAGTAAGTAAGTCATCATTCATATCACGAGATTCGTTATCCTTCTCCACCAATCCATAGCATGGGTCATTTCCCTCCTGAGATCCTTGACCCCATTCTCGGACTGTCTACGGCGACAAGAGTCCGACATCGACTATCACTCCCTCCGACAATCCACGTTGGCGGATGGCTGCCAATTGCTCGCAGATACCTGTTCTCCCAAATGTCCGTCCGATAGCAAGGGAATCCTGCGCGGAATCTCACGTCCTTTGCCGAGCTCCTGCACGCAAAGCCTGGTCTTGGGTCCGCTGTCAAAGCTCTGCGCGTATACCACAACTATTGAAGTCGAGCTTCTCTACCAGTCGACGACCTGTTGACAGCCTTGACCCGTCTCCACCAAATTTGTCGGGCAACGCCCTACCGAGCCTACCAAATGACCATGTTGCGCGACTGTCTGGCCTGCGGCTCTCCTGGATTGCCAGTGTGCACAGTCTTGCCACCACATTCCGCTTCCTATCCTTCTTCGCCAACGCTCTGTCATCACCTCTCGACAGACCCGCAGTCAGGGCGACAGTGTTCTGACCTCGATGCAAGACCTTCCAGGCGGAGGGGTCTCAAGTCTGCTGCTATATTCAAACGGGGCTGCGAGCGACATGCTGCTGGCCGCTTGTTCAACCAGTCTTCTGCGCCCGTCGCGCCCGCGGTGCAGGGTATTCCCGCTCGAGATGGCCCGCCAGAGAAGCTCGCGGACGTGTATGTCCATGTGGCGTGCCCGGAGGAGCTGACGAGGGGGCTGCCGGCGCCGCTTGCGGGCAGCAAGAGGGTGCGCTGTGCGCGTTGGCTTTCCTGAGCACGGTGGGATCTACGTGCGTTGTCTATGCACTCGCCACGCTCCGCGGTTTTCTTGACATGCACGCGATCGCTCGCAGACCTGAAGACAGCTAGCTGACCTCGAAGATCTCAACGCTGCACCATCATCGCGCATGCCCGTACCAAGGGCCCGAAGTGCGCTCGTCTTGGGAGACAGGAGCTAGGTGTAGGAGTACTGCTGTCCATGCGATGTGTGTCCGAGGTGCGCAAATGAATTATGTCGATTATGTGAAGACTAGAGCATTACGACTGATGGTGTACTAGCTACAGTTCCGATACTAAGCGTCTGGTCCATGTGCAGTCCGATCCGAACAACAGAATACAGGTGTGAGTTGGTGGCATCAAAGTCCCGAATGGTGAGGCAACTAGCAGAGGTCCATGGTGCAGTCATGAGCGGCCGTCGTGGATCGTAGAGACTAGAACGTGATGGGGCCTTTGATGGTGAAGTCTTCGCTCCAGTTCCCAGAGTCGCCAAAGACTGGAATACAAACCGACTGGTGAGCACATGAGGATTGGTTACGCGGGGGCGGGTACGTACGGACGATGCTGAAGGTGCCGGTGATGACGTCGGGGACCGTCACTTCGACGCGGCCGGAGCGGAGGTTGAAGTCGTGTGCGAGAACGACTGAGCGGGACGAAGAGTGAGTGAAACACGAGAGAGATGGTCTGCGCAGGCTGCTGTACCTGGTGTCTCGTATGTCCCCGAGCGGAGAAGGATGAACGCCCCGTTCGAAATCGACTTTGGGGGGTTCGAGTTGTCCCTGACGTCGATGCATACTTTAGCCAACCGCGGACGAATAGCTCTGCAGGCGTGCGCACCAGGTGACATTGTGCTTCTGGCCCGAGTACCAAACGGTACCGGAGTGGGGGTAGAGGACTGGAGGAGTGTATACGTCTCGCTTCTCGCTCGTCGGGGCAGCGGCGGCCATGCCGAGCGCGCCGATGAACACAGCAGCGAGGGTCTTCGTGAACATCATGAGGGTCGTGAGATGCGACGCTTGAGAGACGCGGTGAGCAGAAGCTCAGGGGGGTGGAGGTGGGTGCGCGAGGTGGGTGGAGGATCTGAACGATGAGGGGGTCTGAGGCAGCGGATGCACGGATTATATACCCCCCGTCGGGCGGAGTCGCTCTGCGAGTCATCCGACTCTGGACTCCCCATCGGACCGACGAGGATTTTCGCGACGATCGAGACCAGGAGAGTTCGGACCTTGAGCTGGCCAGAGTCGCAAAGGCAGTACCTGACGTCTACGGGGAGGTTACCCCACAGAGGAGATATCTGTGCTATCGCCGTAGAGACCAGGGACCCACGCATGCTTACGAGACAGACATTTCGAGTTTCGAGTCCGCACTGTGAGCTGACGAGATGTTCTTTTGGAGAGCATATGCAAAACTGCACGCCGAGTGCAAGCCTCGACGATGCCTCGACGATTCTCCAGATTTTACGTCGCTTTGTAAGCAGCATTGACGTATCAGTCGCCCTCCAGCAAACACTTGGGTCTGCTCTCGCAGCGGGTACTCTATCTCTAGGCTCGTGGGCAAGAACGGTCATTCCTCTGCCTGTCCTACCGCGCCCATGTGTATAACATATGCGCTATGGTCTGATACCTGTCGCGGGATAAATACCTCATGAAAGTGTGGCCCTACGACGTGGCACAACCTGGCCACGACAATCGGGTGGGGGTGCTTCGTCTAGAGCGTTGCTGCCGCGAGCCCCCCAAAATGCGACCGTAACACCGCCCTGTACACCGTCGCACGCTGCCCGAAAACGCTCCGGGAGGGAGTTCCGCAGACAGGCAGACGATGGGTGTCGTCGTCACCGTGAACAAGGAGTTGACAAAACCCGCACCGGGCTGCAGATCAGAGCTGTTCACGGTCGACTTCGGCGGAGAAACTGTTCCGTGACAGTCCCTGGATACTGCAGCAGCAGGACGTTTACAATGACCCTCGTCGTGATCGGGACAAGCTGCGTGGAATCCACAGCGGTAGCCTGTCGGGAGGTCGCGTAAATGGCAGAACGTCCGCGCACGTCCGGGCTACTTACTACTACATGATCGCACGCTTCGGCCCTGTGTGCACGCCACAGGGCACCTCACTCGCCACGAGCAGCTCGGTACGGCGTAGGCGCGTAGACGACGGTGGTGGTCGACGAGGCGTACACGGGCCCGCCCCACGTGCTCGAGCTCGAGCTAGTCACCGTGTACGCGTGGGCGGCGGCGGCGTTGTACGATACTGCCTGGGCACGCATCACGATGAGCACGGCACGACGGGCGCAGCCGACAGCCCTACCGTGAAGAGCATCAGGGTGAGGGCCAAGCAGGCGGGGAGTCGAGGCATCCTGGGGCGCGAGATCGAGGTGTGCACGGGGCGGTGCGCTATATGGATTCCCGGGTGTGTTTCGTAAGCGTCGATAGCCCGTGGACCCGGTGGATGCGCGGGAAGTTGTTTGGCAGATCGCGGAGGGGCGTGGCTGTGGCGATATGTGTGCCACAGGTAGAACGACAGATCCACGTATCCCAAGAGGACGGGTTGCACCCTCGCGACCCTGGATGGTACTGTCAGCACACGCCACCGTATGAACCCGTTCTTGTATCACGGGAGTTACCTCGACGCAATCCACCATGTACCAGAAACGGCAGTCGGAATGGATACGAACGTACTCACTGGCACATGCAGACAGAAACATGGCTGCATCCAGACGTCATCATAGCAGTCACAGTGGTGGTCCTACAGTCGCGCGGTGGCTGGGAGTTGTGTCATTTTATGACCCGTAGAAGTGATGTTCGCGGGTCTGCAGCCAGAAAGCGGCCCCAGAACGAATGCAGCGCACGCGTGCCCGAGACCGCGCGCTCGAGGCGCATCACGCGCATCAGATAGCCCCTAACCCAGGGAATAGTTCGACGCGCCGCTGCAATCATTTGCATTCGTCCTTTGGCTCTCCACCAGCATCCACCCCATCGCTCCCCTCCCTCTCCTGCAGCCGATGCGATAGCGCCCGATGTCGGCAAACATGAGCCGCAAGCTAAATGCACTCGAACAAAAGATCCACCAGGCCGCGCTGTCCGCGGACGACCGGGTGCGTGTACCTGGCCTGGCGAGCGCAGAGCTGCGACTCACCCACCTCCGATAGACCGTCTCTGGGCGGGAGCTCGAGGCCCTCGCGCCGGACCAGGGTGCGCGGACGACGGCGCTGAACTTCCTCCTCGGCGCGGGGCTGCTGAAGGCCATGAAGGACGCCCACGGCAGGCTCGCGTTCCGTGCGGTCGTGAAGAAGGAGCTCGAAGCGTGCGTGGGCTGGCTGGGCTCTGCTGACTCTCTGCTCATTCCGCGGCTCGTTCGGTGTCGTGAAGTAAGAAGGACCTCTCTGGCGAAGAGACCCTCGTGTTTGGGCATATCCAGGCTGCGGGCAACGAGGGTGCGTCTGCAGGCTACTGCCGCTGGAGCGATCATCGATAGGTTGGTACACTCAGGGATCTGGACGAAGCACATCAAGGTCAAGACCGAGCTGCACCAGACCGTCATCGACCGGTGTCTCAAGTCCCTCACGCAGAAGAAACTCGTCAAGTGCATCAGCGGGAGCGTACAGGTGCGCCAGACCGCTCACGCCGCGTCCGACTGAGTCCAAACCACCCCGCCAGCACCCCACGCGCAAGATCTACATGCTCTTCCACCTCGAGCCGTCCACGGAGATGACCGGCGGGCCGTGGTACACCGACAAGGAGCTCGACACGGAGTTCATCAAGCTCCTCACCGCCGCGTGCCTCAAGTTCATCCGCGACCGCGTACGTGCCCACCCGCCGCGCTGACCGCGCCCGCTGACCCCTCTGCGCGCCGCAGAGCTTCCCGCGGAGCAGGCCCGGCGACGCGGCGCAGCAGCGCCTGCTGTACCCGCCCGCGGCCGCGCCGGCGTACCCGACGGCGGCGCAGGTGCAGGCGTTCCTGAACAAGAGCCGCATCACGGAGACGCAGCTGAGTGTCGAGCACGTCGAGATGCTGCTGCACGTGCTCGTGCTGGACGGGGACGTCGAGAAGGTGCGTCGCGGCCCGCGCTCTCGTACGTGCGCCCGACGGCTGAGTGCCGGCCTAGGTGCCTGCCCTCGGCGCGGCGCTGTGGGAGTCGACGCGGGACGACGGCGGCTCGAGCGCGGAGGAGGAGGCGGCGGCGGCGAAGGGCAGGAAGCGGAGGCGCGCGGACGACGGGTCGCGGCGGAGGAAGAAGAGGCGCAAGGCGGCGGAGGAGGACGGGAGCGAGGCGGGCTCTGACGCCGGCGGGAGCAGGCGCGCGAAGAGCAGGGCGGGGCGGCGGAGGGCACACGACTCGGACGCGGAGAGCGACGCGAGCGAGAGCGAGGAGGACGAGCGGCGGCGGAGGAAGAAGAAGAAGAACAAGGCGAAGAGACGGCGGGCGCGGGAGAGCTCGGACGACGACGAGAGCTCGGAGGCGGAGGCCAGGTCGCGCAAGAGGGCCCGCGCGCGGCGCGCGTCGTCGTCGTCGTCGGACTCTGGCTCGGACAGCGCGCCGCCGCGGGCCGCGTCGCGGACGAAGCGCGAGGCGTCGTCCCCCGCGGCGGAGCTCGCGTTCGACGCGGACGCGGTGGGCGGCGCGCACGTGTACCGCGCGGTGCACGCGGAGCGGATGGCGCGGTTCGGGCTGGGCCAGGCGCCGTGCGGGCACTGCCCCGTGTTTGACTTTTGCAAGACGGGCGGGCCGGTGAACGCGCAGGCGTGCGGGTACTACGGCGACTGGCTGGACGCGGCCGAGGCGAAGGTCGAGTAGCGTCGTCGCCGGTCGTGGGCAGCGTGTGCAAGCTCGTCTCCGGGTGCACATCCCGACCGCCACGGAGCCCTCAGTGCCGTGAACTTTAGGCGCCACCAAATGTGGGTCCAGCTCCTGGGGGATTACCGTCTTTCCTTTCGAACTAGGTGTATAGTTGACACAGTCCTGTAAGGTCATGTGATTTTACATTCGTGTCACAGGAGGGGGGAACCGAGAAAATGATTGGCGCCCAACATACTCTCTCAGTATGCCGTTTTTGGGCGAATCGGTGAATGAATTTGGTATCAATATGTGGTACAGTTGCGGACAAGCAAACTCGACTAATTTGGTAGCGCGTGATCGTGAATTTTCTGGGCCAAACTGAGTAAAATCGCGCCGGCAAAGTTTTTGGGCCAAATTTCCGCCAAGTTCGAGCACTAGTTACTATATTTGTAGTGGTCTGCTACTTGTTCAACACTG
>KN840630.1:0-13665 GCA_000832265.1 Phlebiopsis gigantea 11061_1 CR5-6 | reverse complement strand
GCCGTCGGGCGCGGGCCGCTTCGGCGGGCGCACGGCCCCGGGGGACGGCACCGTCGGCGAGGACGCGTGCGCGTGGCGCTGGTGCTGCAGCCGCAGCTCGTGCTCGAGGCCCGGGCACTCGTGGTCCGCGAGCCCCTCGAGGAGGCTCTTGCGCGCGCGGTACAGCAGGCACGGCACGGCCTTGACCGTCTGCACGGTCGTGATGTGCTGCTGGCCCCACGTCTGGTAGTCGGCGTCGTACGCGTCGACGAGTGAGTTCTGGGTCAGCCCCAGGTCGGAGACGAGGTGGGAAAACATGGCGAGGCGGACGTAGGGATACGACGAGACCTCCTGGTGGATGCGCACGGGCTCATGCCCGGCCTGCGAGGCCATCAGAGAACGCATCAGCGATGCACATCATGGCGCAGCGGGCGGGGCGCACCTTGTACCAGTACACAATTTTGACGGTGCGCTTGAGCGACTCCTCGAGCATGTCTGGCGCATCCTGCGACGGCGGGTAGAACGAGCGGGTCGGGCTCTGGACATTGATCGGTGGAGGCGGCCGCTGCTGCGGGATGGACGGCGGCTGCTGTCCCTGGTGGACCTGCGTCTGCTGCTGGAGCTGCTGGGGCTGGGGCTGAGACGGCTGAGGCTGGTAGTGTGAGTGCAGAGAGGAGCCTATGCCGAGGCCGTAGGACGCATGGGGCCGCGCGACTATCGCCCGTTGGTCCATGGGTGTCGATCGGGCTGCAGAGCGTCGGGCCACGCCACTGGGCCGCAGCGAGCGTAGCTGCTGGAGAACAATCGCATCATCAGCGGGAATGTGCCAGCAGCTTATGCGTGAGGACGACGTCGGGGCGTGCGGTGTGCAGAGGCAACTTACCGATGGACGAGGAGACCGACTCGAAGGGAAGCGGGGGCGGTCTACGGGGAGCGGTGGACGTCGATGAACGTTCCCGGAGACGCAAGGAGAATACCGAGCTCCCGCCGTGGCCTTTTGTCCGCTTAGATCTGTAGCAATCTGACACTACTTAGTCCAGAGCCGGGTGCAAAGCGCAGAGACCTTCACCCCAAAGCAGGTCAGAAGACCATCTAAGCGCAGATTCAGGACAAATACAGGGACCCACACGTGATGCCTTCCCACGAATACTGCATTGCCACCGGAATATCGCCGAGGAGCAAAGCTTGGTCTTTTGGTAGCACTATAAACTTGACTCTCTAAAATAAATACTGAAGAAAGTCTCTTGGTTCCGTGGCACCTCTGGGTTTACAGGCTTGAGCGTAAATTAAAGATCAAGTACTTCGACACAACTTCGACAAGTTGCTTGCCAAGGTATTCTGCGAAATTACCTTGCTTGCCAAGGCTATTTTGCGAAACCCATAATTCGCCATCATTTCTCAAACCCGGTTCTTTCCTCCCTCGCTCCGCTTCTTGCCATGCGCGCCTATCTGCCTCTAGCTGTCACGTGCTTTCACCCGTCCGCCAGTCCTAAAACTCCTAACCTTAGTTTACTTACCGTCTGGGGCCGCTGCAAGCGTGATAGTGTGACACTTGTTGAGCGTACACGAATATTTAGGGAGTAGTTGTGTACGGGAGACCAAAGAATTACGAACAAAGGCGTGTTTCGGCGTGCGAGACCTTCTCGCACGATTAGCGCCGGACTTGAGTTCCTTGTCATCGCAAACAGGGGTCGCGCCGCCCTCTTGTTGCTCACTGGCACGCTGTTTAAGCGGTAAGAAAGTAATCTCATTGGAAGGGCCGTCTAGTCACATAAGAGCGGCGGCCCCGCGGTCTACGCGCATTTTTAATACACAGCTTGGGACAATGAGAGACTTATCAGCAACAATAAAACTCAATTCCACGTCCCCTTATAGATAGTATCGCGACTAGCTGTTAGTAAAGTGAAAAGGTAAATATCTGATAAGTCGTCTGCGAGCAAGGTCTCGGACGTCGCAGAAGTTCCGTCTCCAGTACAGAAATCAAGCCTGGGAATTTTATTGGAACTCCCAACAGTCCAGCCGTTTGTCTCAACAGCCCGCAGGCGATCCCGCACCTCCGCGGCGACGTCTGCACGCTCGATGACAAACGTCACACACTCCAGAGTCCAGCTCCCCGTACTACCCCATCGCGCAGTCCAGTGCGGCCAGATCAGGGCGACCTACATCGTCCAGAAGCCTGTCTGCTACGTGGCCACGCACGGCGCGCACAAGTGCGGGGACAAGCAACGTGGACTTGTCGACGTGACGTGGGCCACGGCTAGACATTCGGGCGAGAGCCTCGAGCGTCGGTGCCTTCAACGGTCAGAGTGCTGAGGGCGAGCTCGGCGGGGACAGCGATGGTGTCGGGTTCTGCCAGTCGCCGTAGCTGTAGTCGAAGCAGATGGCCCGCACGACGAGCCGGCGGATGCCGGTGAAGAACCGCAGGACGTCCAAGAGCCGCTATGGGCGAACCAGGACAGCTCGAGGGTCCATGGCGCTCGCCGAGGTGTCGGCGCCGCCTCAAGCGCACACATCGCAGGGACAGCAGTACTCGTGAAGGCGGCGGAGTGACGCACCCCGTCGTTTGTATTCGGCCAACGTATCTGTATGTGCCCTCCCTCGCTCTGTCGCATGTCTCCCAAGACGAGCGCACTTCGGGCCCTTGGTACGGGCATGCGCGATGATGGTGCAGCGTCGATATCGTCGACTACCAGGTCAACTAGCTGTCTTCAGGTCTGCGAGCGATCACGTGTATGTCAAGAAAACCGCGGAGATTGGTGAGTGCATAGACAACTTACATAGGTCCCACCCCGCTCAGGGAAACCAAGGCATGCAGTACACCCTCTTGCTGCCCGCAAGCATCGCCGGCAGCTCCCTCGTCAGCTCCTCTGGGCATGTCACATAGACATACACGTCCGTGAGCTTCTCGTGGCGCCCCAGCGCGGCCTCCAGCTCCGCCATCTCCAAAGGGAATACCCTGCACCGCGGGCGCGACGGGTGCAGCTTGATCAAAGGGAAGTTACGAGTGTCCACGTAGAGGTGGATGGCGGCAATGCCAGGCGGGAGCGAGGAGAGCAGGCCAGGGCAGGTCTTCTCCCAAAAGGGCGAGCCCAAGCTCGTACCGCGAGAGAGGAGGCGGAAGGTGCGGAGGGTGTGCAGCACACGGAGGACAGGCTGCAGGTGCGCCATGATGCTCTCCTGTAGCATTTGGGGCGCGTTCTCTGCGACCTCGAGGGGCCTCGCAGAGTTGAAGGAGAGAGTCAACTCCCGGACCGCGCATAACTTCGCAGATAGCACTTCTGAGAGTAGGATGGCGGTAGAGGAGGTATTGATAGACACATCAAGCTTGTTGAGGGAATCCAAGAGATGAGCTTGTTGGCAAACGGTCAGCAGCATGTCTCTCGCGATGATGTTCGAATTTAACAGCAGGCTTGATACCTCTAGGCCTGAAAGGTCAGGAATAGATGGCAGGATACTGTTTAAGTCGTCCTGGTAGCGGTCTGTCGCGAAGTGAAGACAAAGCTCGCCAACGTTGGCGAAGAAGCGTAGGAAGCTGAATGTGGTGGAAAGACCATATACCCTGGTAGACCAGCCCACGACCATCATGGAAAGCGTCAGGCTAGGGATAGACAGTCGCGCAGCATGGTCACTGGGCAGGCTCGGTAGGACGTTTCCAGACAAATTAAGATGGTGGATACGTGATAACAAGGTCAAGGCTGTCAACAGGTCGTCGACTGGTAGAGGAGCCCGACTTGAAATGTTGGGGTACACGCGTAGAGTTTCGACAGCGGATATAAGACCAGGTTTTGCATTCAGGAACTCGACAAAGGACGTGAGATCTCGCGCAGGATTCCCTTGGCGGACGGACACCTGAGAGAATAGGTATCTGCGAGCAATTGGAAGCCGTTCGCCACAGACCAACGTGGATTGTCGGAGGGCGTGATAGTCGATGTCGAACTCTTGCCGTCGCAGACAGCCAAGAACGTGGTAAAGGATCTCAGTAGGGAGTTGGTGCATGCTACGCGGAGACGGTTCGGGACAGGTTCGTGTCGGTCGTTTCGTGGCGATGGACAACTTGGCGTGATATGATCACTTACTTACTATTTGTAACCAGAATGAGATCAAGTGACAGCGTCTGAATGCAAAAGGCGCTCTAGATTCAGTGCATCTTCTTATCCGAGTAAGTAACTTTGTTATAGCTTCAGAAGGCTCCATCTGTTCGTTCTGTACACCCACTCAGTCCACACTAGTACTGTGCAGAACCAAATTGCGTACCCTAGATCGCCGCTGGTACTGAAGCACGGTCAAAGTCAGTTCACATTTCGCAGCAGTACCTCTAAGTGAAGCTTCGTAAGCTGTTCGGAGTTGTACAATAGGCGACGAGGTGCGTACTAATTGCTCGAAGTACAGGGTCTCAAACTCTCAGCTCAAATGTGTAGAATTCTAGATATATTATGATTGGTCTGTCCGAGGTCTGCCATGTCATACCAGACGCTAGCTAGCCTTTTACCGAGTGCTGGGAACCAAACATTCTCAATTGGCGGTTCGTCACGCCAGCTACGTTCAGGGCAAAGGGACCATAATCAATCTCGTCTCTTGCCCCCGCATCTTCGTCTTCAGCTCGCGATCTCCAATAAGGATGATGTGAACAAGTAGTGATATTTGCATCACATTCTTGCTTGACGGTGCTGACCGTAATCAGCTCATCTGGGACGAGCAAGCCATCCGTCTTCTAAAATACCATACTGATACCTATCCAAGTTGCCCAGGCTAACGGACTTGAAGCCCCCGGCGATCCTCATCTTCTAATCACACCCTCTGCACCTTCTACCATGTACCCGAACATACAGGACGTCTCGTTCACGTATAAAAGCATACAAGGCAGCTCTTGTGCTTAGAAGTATCCTAGTACTGAACTTCATCATGCTTCGATTTCCAGCTTTCTTACCAGTGATGACGCTTATAGTGCCGTTGATTGTACGTCCGCCGGATACACTGCCATATAGCTGATAACTGACGGTTTGGCAGGCACCTCACGGTCCTGCAGGTGTATATGTATATGCGATACTGTCGACATCTAGTACCCGGGGAGGACCCGCTTCCCCTTCATCAACTAGTACGGTCATCCTCTACGCTTCGACGCCCGAAGTGCTTCCTTGCATGGACGAAAAGGTCGCTTATGTTGGCAAATTTACATCATGAACGGATATGGAGGCAAGTGAATGTCTGTCGTGCGGGAGCCAATGAACTGAATTGGTCAAATCGAAACTGACATCGTCGACCATTGCTGCAGCGCCCTGCCATGTATTGCCGGACCAGCATGCCTTGTTATAGGACAAACTCCTACAAACGCCTGTGTAGACCGGTGACCGTGAATAAAGGGTACCTCGTCTCGAAATCGCAGATCTCAGGTGGGACACTACAACTTCGCGACTCCGAGTGCATGCCAAAGATATCCTAGGCTTGAAGTCACTTGGTTGTTCTAGTGTATGCGTGAGCACGCTCGGCGTGATGTTCTCACAGCAACGTATTCCATACTTATCGATACTTCTTCATTCAGGTTCTAGATATTCAACGTAACCTTGTGCGCCAGAGGCAATCCGACCCGCCCTACGAGGATCTGTCTACATCTTATTCATGTCCATTCTTTGTGCTCGGTGTCGTGCGCAGCGGTCCGAGTTGTAAATCCATTTGTGAGTGTCACGCTGCTTCAACTGCGAGATATCCAGTACACCGAAATTGAAAAGTGCACCATCCGCCGACTAGTGCTTTCTGTCCTGGAAGGCCGAAAGAATGAATGGATCAACTGACCAACTGCACCCGTAGCAGCACCCAAGGCGTCCAAGTGCAGTATGCGGCGTCAACGCACCATCCATACGAACGATCAGCATGGGGCCCGTGTTCTGTGCAGTTCTCGATCACAGAAAACTACCAAATGCCCGGTTCTGGCCTATTCGTGTTCACTACTACGGCGATGGTGGCCGCCCGCCCAGGGAAAAGGAACAATCTAGAGTTGACCGCGCCGAATGACAGGTCCAGCGAGCCCGCCCGACGCGGTATATAGCTCGTCTGTCTACCGCCTGCGACCGCTCGTGTCGTTCAGACCCACTCGCCTCCCTTCCACGCACATCCTCTGCTTTCAGAGCTTTTCGCTCGCTCACGTCTCCAGCGTCGCACCTCACGCCCTTCACGATGTTTACGAAGACCCTTGCTGCCGTGACCCTCGGTGCCCTCGGCATGACTGCCGCAGCCCCGACGAGAGAAGCGCGAGATGTGTACGTGCCGCCAGTGCTCTACCCGCACGCGGGTACCGTCTGGTTCTCAGGCCAGAAGCACAACGTGACGTGGTGCGCAGATGAGGTTCCCTCTGTGCTTCGCAATTCCCGCTCTAACTTGTCTTTTGCTCCCCGTTAGGGACAACTCGAATCCCCCAAAGTCTATTTCGAACGGGGCGTTCATCCTCCTCCGTACAGGAACATTCGAGACTCCAGGCAAGTCCTCTTGGCAGCTTTTTCTCAATTCATCATCGTGCTGACGACGGCGCTCTTTGCCAGTCGTCCTTGCACACGGTTTCGACCTCCGTGCCGGCCGTGTCGAGGTGACCGTCCCTGAAGTGATCACCGGGAACTTCAGCATCGTCCGTACGTTGCCTTTGGTACGCTACCTCTAGCGCTGGTGCTAATGCCGCAGCTGTAGTGTTCGGCGACTCAGGCAACTGGAGCGACGACTTTCTCATTAACGGCGTAGATTTTTAAACCACAGGTCTCTTCATGTCCTTCAAGCGTCGTACTCGCTGATGATCGCACGGACCTTCACGACATGAACCTACGAACATTTGTACATTGGAAGACTTTCGAACTCCATCCCTGTAACATGCCTCTGTATCACGGACTCCATTCACGAACTATGGACCTTTGATTCAAGAGTTTTACGCTGATATGTAGTCAATTTAGTGTATTCATAACAAAATTAATTCACTGCGCAATTTCATGGACTGGCTTGAGAAAGAATTCTGGCCGAGAAAATGTAGCGTCGGCGCGTGACTCAGCACGAGGAATTAGAGGTTGAACGAGCCTGAGGGGCCCTGATGATATTCGTACTGCGACTGCAGAAAGCTATGGAGGCGATAATCTATAATGGTGAGAGTGGTATTCGAGTCTCGACCGTTGGCTGTAACCATAAAAGTGATTGAGTGAATGAACCTTGACATTGCTTTTTGCGTGCCAAGCAGTCTTCCAATGAGCGATGAGAACGCTATTGATCTCTCCAACGCAGGGATCAGAATCAGCTATACTTGTACTGCACATTGACATTGGGCAAAAGCTTCTCAACTGACTCTGCCACCCCCTGCAGTCGTTTCTCGTCTCCCAGCCCGTGGATAAACACACCTTCCAGGTCCCCATACCTCTGCAGCACCCTCACAAATCCCGGCACATCGAAGCCAAACGCCCCATTCACGACATCCACGTGAACCTCCACCACGCTCAGCGGGAGCGCGCCGAGTACCGCGAGACACATGTCCCAGAACGCCGACGCCTCGTGCGGGACGTTCCCGGTGTGCAGCGCGAAGCGCCGCAGTGAGCGCAGCGCAGGCAGGGGTGGCTGGAGCACCTGCTCGATTGCGCACTGCGTGGCGCGTAGCCCGGGGGCGTGCGACCAGAATGTGTAGGGGAAGCAGCGGCTGAAGTCGAGAGCGAGGTTGTGGAGCTGGCAGCGCGGGTCGGACAGGAAGCGGGACACGCAGGGGACGAGGGGTGCGAAGTCGTAGAAGGAGAGGTGGAGAGCGCGAAGCGTCTCACGAACTTGCGTGAGCAGGAAGGAGTCGAGTAGGAGCTCGGCTCGGTCGTCGGCGCCGTGGAGGATGAGTGAGGTGATTCTGAGATATGACGGGACTGAGAGTATGGCAGCGGTATCTCGCGAGGACATGCCGTATGAGTATTTGAACCAGACCTTCTCCAGCGTGAGCTCCCCAATAGACTCGAATAGATCGAGGAGCCGCAAAATATTGGCCGGGTTATCCACGTATACCCCAACGTTGCAGAGCCTGAGGCTGTGGAGAGACGTCCGTTCTTGAAAAGGGGCAACGATTTGGAAGCTGGGGATGCGTGTATTGCAAACGGCGAGATGCTGGAGGCGCGGTAAATGTCGAAGTACGGAAACGAGATCCTGAACAGGTAGCTTAGCATCGCTGCGCAGGCCATCGACGACAAGGCTCTTCACAGCGTGACCGAGGCTTGACGAGCCGAGGAGTGTGCGAGTGAGGTCTGTGATACCGCGGCATGGCTTCAACTGCCCTTCCTGTGTGCGTAGTGTTGCAAAGAGGTAGCCGCGCGCGATCAATAGCCAAGTGTAGCAAACCAAGCTACACGCACGTAATATGGTAGCATCCTCTGCGAGAGAAAAGATGTGGTCGAGAAGCTCGGGGGGAAGAGTTGACATCGGGGAGGCCCCAGAATCGTTGCGGTAGTGTGGCTGCTAAGTACACCGAGTCTTCAAGGACAATGGAACTTCCCGGGGCGGCGAGCGTTCACTCTCATGAAGGATTCATGATGCGCGCGGGATATAGACACTGTATGAAACGTACCTGATTCATTTTTACGTTATACACGCGAGTTTGGCAGCGCTCTCTCCTCTTGTTCGCTCATTGTCTCCGCCCGGGTACAGATAAGCCTAGAAATGCGTGAGGAACTCGCTTGCCTAGCATGATCGTACGAACCTGCTTTCCTGGGTCTTCCAAATGGGGGTGCGTACGGAGCGCGATTAATCGCTGTGATCTTATGGGTCACAGCGTATGTAAGACAATTTCGCAGCAATGAACCCGTGACTCACCAGCAATACACGTTTGAACGTGTTTCGAGGCTATATGTAAGCAACATATGACATACAAGACCTAGTCAAATGCATGAGACATGTGGACATACAATCTCGTGGTATTTCGTGTAAATCGGGCATAGAATTGTTCGAAATGAAGCTGAAGCAGTTTTGGAGAGCCGAAAGGCGATGGTGGTCCGGAGCCCGGGCTCGGTACTTCGCCGCCGGGCGGTGATCCTCAAGTGATCCTGATCAATGATCCCGGAGCAGCGCCACCAAGGTCCTGCCGCCGGCGAGAGACCTGGAGACTCGTGTTGTCACCGGCATTATCCGCATGCACCGTCTTGGACTGTGGATAGCCAACGTTCGAAGTAAGTGTAACGCCCTTGGACTAGAGGAATGCGACAGTGAGTCGAATTTCATGTTGTTGTATCACTCAGAGTAAACTAAGGGTGTACCCCTTCGTCGTAAGCCTTGGTCGATAAATTAGGCTGACACGTCGCTCGCAGAAGCTGGGAATACGTCCGCCACGACACATATCCAGAGTACGTGAGCGGTTTATTATAGCGGTTATAAAAGTTTGCATTTGGAGGAAACTTGCTGATACCTGAGGCAGTCCCGTCGCAAACTGTCTAAGATCGATCACGGTGGACGAAATTTGGATCGCAATGTCATCGAAATATGCCACGACAGCACAAAGGCAATATCCATACACTATGGGTCAGGTATAGGTCACCGGCCCTATTATTTGCATGCGAATATATCCGACTAAATGACTATTAATGATGCTTGTCGCTGCAGCTTAACGAGGTTCAGTTCGGTATCTACAAAAGCTCAAATTTCCACCTAAACGTCGACCACAGCGGTTAGTACTCGCAGCGTAACTCATTTGTTCATGAATTCTGACGTTGTTAGACGAACCATGTTCATAGAACAGAGGCTGGCGGGCTAGAACGCCTGTAGCGGCTCATGCGCAGTCACGACAATCACGGATGGAGTCGTGAAACGCGGTAGATCAACACGGTGCAAACATCAAAGTAAACGGACAAAGGAGAACATTGAAACCACCGTCATCGATGAATGAACTCGTGCACGAGGCGCGCATCCAACCGATCACCCTGCCAAACACGCGTCCCGGCCACTGGAAGTGCCCTATAGCAGTCATGCTCGAAGTTTCCACGGTCACGCCCGCCTCCATGGCGAGGATAAAGGAACGGCAACATCCGACCCCTGAGCATCGTATAAAACGGCGCCTTTCGCTCGCCCTTTACTTACTTCTTCGACCACTCGTCCCATCTACTTTCCTCTTTCAATGACAGCTATGGTCTCCCGTATGTACTACGTGAAAAGCACCCGCTCCACTTTTGCCGAAGAATTCTTGGCAAAAGTCAAGGCCCGGACCACTCAACGCAAAAAGGCCAGACTCGCACGTCAGAAAGCTATGGCCAACCGTCGGGCCAAACCAGACGCGCCTACCACGCAGCCCGTGCAAGAGGCGCAGACCACAGGGCCCAAGCCCGTTCAGGCCAACGTTATCGAAGAAGACTGCAAGAGCTTCACTGTACGTCGTCTCTCCTCTCACCCGCTCTCGTCGCCATCGTTCACCTCTGTACTCAGTTTCCTCGCCGATGCTTCTATCCCCCACCGCCGGCCCCCAAGGCCACGCCTCCGAGTCCACCTGCCCATCCGCCAACGCCACCGCCTACCCCACTCGAGCCAGAAGCCGCTGCCCCCAGCCACTGGCCTGTATTATCGTTCCTGGCCACCCCACGCGGCATACCGCTGTGGGTAGACTACTACGAGACGTGGCCCCCGGTCATCGACCTGAATGACGACAGCGACCTCAGCGAGGACGAGGGCGACGCGGAGGTGTTGGCCCAGATGATGCAGGTGCAGTGTCATGTGCGGGACGCCGACTCTGACGAGGACTGGGACTGATTGCACGGCGACGTCGATCTCGGAAAAGCACGTTGGTGGTCGTCTGGCTCATTCAATGGATTTCTTATCTTCTCTGCATTTCATCTGTCAGCCATAGTGACCTGTATAATACGACTAGTGTGTATGAATATGACGATGGACTGTCCTCGTATCCTGGAAATCTGCACATTCTCGAGGTCGGCCAGCTTAGGTTCGGGCCGAGGATGGCCTGTGTCAACTACACCATGAGTCCATAGCCGCATTCCGAGTCGTCTCGATGCTCGTCTCTGCGCGACTCTCCCGATCTCGAACGCGTGTCCTCCGAAAGGTGCGTCGTGAGCGGAGAGAGAACTCGGATCCAGGTAGAACAATGCGCGATGCGTGACCAGCAACAACATATGCCAACGCGCGGTGACAGCACCCAATATGCAGCCCAACATACACACGTCCTATACTAATCTACAGATCCAACGAGCCCGCCACCATCCCCTCGATACGCGCCACACTCTCCGCCAGAGCCTGCCCGGCCATCGCCATGCCCTCGGCCCGCCTCTGCCACTCCATCCGCGAGCCCGCAGCGGCCGCGCGCAGGCCGGCGACCTGCGGCTCGAGCGCGCGCACCCGCTCGTCGAGCATGCGCATCGCCCCGCGGACGTCGCGCACGGCGNTCCGCGTCGGCGCGCGCCGCGAGGTCGGCGAAGGACGTCTGCGCGGTGCGCAGGGCGCGGAGCTCCGTCCGGACGGCGGCGGGGTGGGGTTGGCTGCGCGGTGCGGGCGGCGGATCCGTCTGGGCGGCCTGAGGCGGCGGCGGGGAAGCAGACATGCACGATGGCAGGGAGGACGGGCGCTCCGGCGGGATGGTCCGGACGGCGGCGCTGTTGTTGTGCACGACAGGCTGCGGCGCATGAGGCGGTGCATGCGCCGGCGGCGGGGACCCAGGGATGGGTAGTCGTGACGGGGGCGCGCCTTCCTGCGACACTGAGACGGTCTGGACGGCGGCGTGGTTGTGTGCGACAGACGGTGGCGCACGAGGGGACTTCGGAGCTGGTGGAGGCGGTGGCAGTGGCCCAGGCATGGGAAGGCGTGAAGGTGACGCGCCTTCCGGCAATGATTGGACAACGGCGCTGCTGTGTACGACATCCAGCAGTGGATGAAGTAATGCAGGGGCGGGCGGAGGCGGTGGCAGGGACCAAGGCAAGGGGTATGGTGAGGACGACGAGGCTACAGGCACTTGTGGTGCGGAGCTGTGAACTACCGAGGAACTCGCGGCATGTGTCTCTTCTGTTTGCAAAGGTACAGTGCAGAGAGCCTGTACCTGACACGACGAGCCGCTGTCACGACCCGTCGGCTCATATACATCCCGCAGGGCCGGTTGCGGGGCCCGTAGGTGTGACAAGCCTAACGTTGCGGCGGACGGTGGCAGCCCAACGGTGGGGTGTTTTGCCGCAGGAGCAGGCAGAATCCTCCGAACCGCACGGATTCTTTCATCACTGGGAAGCGGCTGTGGGGGAGGTATCTGCAGCGAAACCAGCACGGGCGGGCGTGAGCTCGAAGCCGTCTGCCTGGGGGCCGCCGGCCGCTCAAGGACGACGTGAGAGGAAGACGGGCTGCGGCCGACGTACGCGCGCACATAGGACGGGTGCGACATACGGTCCAGACTGTCTTCGCTCTCCGGCGTGTCGCGCCCGGATGCTGGGCTTGGAGACCGCGAAGGCAGGGCGGCGCGCCGTTTACCTTTACCTCGCAGTGTATATGATCCTGTGTGTCCGGATGTGGAACTTACGACAGCTTCGTAAGGCAGAGACCAGGTTTGAGCGCACAACACTTTCATAGTCACAACGTTCACTCACCCTGGTCGGTCGTGGACGTGCTCGCAGAGGCGTCGGTATGCCCTCCTGGGTTGGAAGATGATCGCTCCGCATCTATGGGAGCTCTCGAAGCTGCGGCGCCGTCAAGGCTCGACACGCGGCGGCGGGATCGCATCCTGGCTTCTGATCTATCATTCAGAGCACGTTCAGCGCCGTTGCGCATTCCCAAGTACCATCCCGGATTGTTCGCCTGCGCAATTCTGGCTGTTGGTAGCGCAGTGTGAGCAGTGGCCCCTTCGGCGTGTCCCTTGCACGCACATAGATGGTTTGAATGCCCCCTGCTGGAGTTGGATAGACTGCATGAGGTCTTGGCTACTTTGCAAGATAGACATGCCCCGCCTGCTCCAGCTACAGAGCAGTACTCCGATTTTCGCTCTGTGCAGCGCTGGCAGCGCTCTTCAAGAACCAGCTAGAAGCTATATGAGCAAGGGTAAACGATAATATACTCTGTCAAGGTCTACTTACTCGGACGGGATGGTGAGCCGGATTCAAGTTACGGGGAAACTTGGGACCCTCCGACGTAGCCGTGCCTCTATCATCCTCGAGCTCATCACGATCGTCGTCGTCGTGTTCTGTTCCCATCTCCTGGCCGTCCTGCTCGCCGTCCCCGTTCGCGGAACGCGCTGCCGCTCTCGAGTTCGCACCGTTGAGCCGGCGGCGGCGCTTGGGCTCGGGCTCCCACTCGCCGTCTCGAGGTCGGCCAGGTGTTGCTACGGAGCGTCGAGTGTCAGTCACGCGAGGGGCATGTAGGGCATGCAAAAAACCGACCAATGCCTCGAGCGTTCTTTCCGGCCATCTCCCGTTGCCAAGATCGGCAAGACGAGTTGAGCGGAAGCCTGTGCGCTGCGAGCTGCAGAAAATCGTCCGACCTTTCTTCCTGCTGAATCAAAGAGTTTCACTCGTACTTTACAGGCAGCTACTGCTGTGGAGAACGAAGACGACCGCCAAGTCGCCGGTGACCAGATCTTTCAAGCGCCTATCAGTAGTTTTCCACGCCGCCGCGCAGCAGGACCCCGGCAGGACCCCGGCATATCCCCTCAGAGGTCCGTTCGCCCGACCCCCGGTTTGTACCCCCGGGTTTTGAGCCCGATTGTACCCTCATCTGGGCAGG
>KN840629.1:0-45935 GCA_000832265.1 Phlebiopsis gigantea 11061_1 CR5-6 | reverse complement strand
GCCGGAAAACATCTGTGATTGGCCAGGGAGGGTGAGGAGTGCAGGAATGCTGTCTGTATACATAAATTATAATCTGGAAGGGGGGGTCGACCCCCTCCTAGAATCTGAGTCTACAATGACATGCTCAATTCCGACACGGCGGCTCACTAGATCTGCCGACATGCCGGGGCAGTTTATTGAGCGAATATAATCTACAACACGTTGTATATGGCTGCGGGAAGGCATCCACTGTTTCCCACAAATAGAGTGCTTCTCAAGCGGAGAGAGTCTTTTAACAGTGGGAGGAAACGCAGCATCAAAGTAGAGAATTGTGGCCTAGTGGATACCGGGAGAGATTGGTCGAGGGCTCGTCCCCGGCCGTACTCGGCACTCCCACCCAACTTCGAACAAGTTGGAGCGAACGCGCGATTCGAGCCGGCAAGGCTTTTGGACTCGCTTATATTCTGCGATAACCAGGACATGCGATTGAATCAGATACGCGATTCAAGTTTTTGAATGAACGCGCATTCGAGCACGAGCGCAGCTGGTTCAGTTGCAGCAGAACCGGATACTACGAGTGATGTCGTAGCGTGTACGCGCAAGCCGTCGAGAAGACTTCCAGAACTCGAATACCTGGTCTGGTGTCAGTCTCCATCGACCACTCGGTTGTGTATGGACCGAGCCACACGTAATGCTATATTCCGTCTATAGTACATGTCTCAAGCGTTGATATGTGTCATGTTCACTGCTTCTTGACCTCGGCTTGGATCTCAGCAACCTTCTTGACCGCTGGGCGCGAGGTGAGTTTTCCGTGCCATCTACAGAAGAGCAGTGAGCGATAAGTACAAAGGGCGGACGATGGCAAGACTCACGCCAGGAGGGCAGGGTACTTCTCCGCGAGCTCCACACCCGGGAGCAGGCCGCTGATGGCAAAGTTGTTCCATCTGTTCCACGCTGAGATCAGCACTTCCGATCAAGAGGCAAAGCGATCGACGTACGGGATGAACGAGATATCAGCGACGGTGGGCTTGTCGCCGACGAGCCACTCTCGCTTGGAGAGGACTTCCTCGAGGACGCTGAACACACGCAGAATCTCGTTCTTGTAGCGCTCCTGCGCGGAGGGGATCTTCTCGGGGTGGAATAAGCTGAACCAGGCTGCCTGGCCGAAGTACGGACCCTGGCCAGATGCCTGGAAGAACAGCCACTGGAGCTGCAGGTACTTGTCCGCATCGGCCGCGGCGGAGATCGTGTGCTCGGGATCGTACTTGTCGACGAGGTAAAGAATGATCGCGTCGGACTCCCTGGGTCGTGAACAGACGCGTCAGCACGAGATGGAGCGAAGTGGTAGGTGGACACGCACCAGAGAGTGAAGTCGCCGTTCTTGTGATCGATGATGGCGGGAATACGGCCGTTGGGGTTGTACTTGGTGTACGCGGCGGCCTTGTGCTCGCCGCTTTGGAAGTCGAGGTAGATGGACTCGTAGGTCAGCCCGAGCTCTTCCAGGACGTAGGCGACCTTCCTGGAAACACATCGCACGGCGATCGTCAGAACGCGTCCCAAAGCGATACAGTATACACGGTGCTCACCAGCCGTTGGGACCAGACTTGTGAGTGTAGAGCGTGAACTGCTTGCCGTGCGACATGATGGTTCGAGGGAGAGATTGGGTACGGTGGGTTGTGTGTGAGTGGAGGAGCTGCTTTGAGGGCGATGAGGTCCTGTGCTCATGTGCGGTCCTTTATAGGTCGGCATGGCGGGCATGGGATGGAAACGCCTAAAGACAGTACTCCCCAATCGCGAGCTTCATCAGTCAAAGTATGTGTCCCAAGAAGCTTCTAGAATCATAGTCGGTATACCCAACCGTACAAGGCTGTGAGAGAAGTGTGTGTTACAAACCGCTTGTCATGGCTATGACCTAAGAATGGCGCGATCTCGATCCATCAGGCACATCCCATAAGGCGACACTGCTCTCCGCACCGCGCAAATCGACATGTTAAAAAACAGTATTAATGTCTAGCGGTGAGCGAAGGAAACAGACGGACGTGCGAGTAAGAAGTCAGTGGTAGCGTTCGTATCTGAGAAGAGTCTACCCCGGTTGGAGGACGACTCGTCTCCTGATCTTCTGCGCAAATGGGCGAAGCGAAGGCATCTGCCAAATGAACTGTTGTGAGTCTAAGTTGCCTTAGATCAATTCCGTAGCACCAGCAAAGGCTTAGCCGCAGTGCATGTGCTATGTGGACCAGCATGGCGGGCGCGGATCGCCACGATGCCGTGATATCTATCTTACTGGGAACGACTGTGTAAAAGCTATATGGGCAACCCTATTACCACGAACACCCTTGCGTTCGAATCGTCTCCTCTTTCATCTACATTAAACGGCTAGTGGTGAGAGTCCCCAGTCTCGAAGTGGAGTACCTGCGCACAGACAGTCGCTTTCGGAGAGCGCACTATGCCGGAGAAGACAGGCAGAGGATGACGCCTCGGCGATGCGTGAGAACTCGTTGGTCATAACAGGCGGTGGCGGGCTGCGCCGTCCACCAGCGTGGACAAGCCGATTCAATGTAGTCTCGTATCTCAGATGGAAACGACAAGTCGTTAGTAATGCAATCAAGGCGCAAGACACCCGTGCATGCAGACGATAGCATAACTCCTACGGTGTCTAACTAGAAGCCTGTCGGCTATCGCGGGGTTGCTCGTGCGTTGTACCGCGAGTAACACCTAGTGACATCTTATTCGAGATTAAAATTGAAATTCATACTCGCAGAATACCCCAAGTACAATAATCCTCACACAGGACAGACGATGTCCAGCTGAGTGGGGCACACAGTTCGTGCAATATGGATAGTGCCGTTGCTTCGCTACGAGCTCGCCATAGGATGCCATACGCGCACCAGATTGTGGCGATATTGATTTCGCTCGAATCGTATCGTTTTCACTGGTAGTCTGGGAGCACGACGCGCATCATAACCAAAGCCCACGCCGCCCCCATTCGCTACGGCCAAGCATGGTAACTGTTTGTACTATCGCGATTTGTGAGCAAGTCTAAATTCCACGCACTGAGCAACAGCAATGGAATTTCGCGTTGCTGACAAGCTGGGCCTTGACAGATACAACTCAACTACTTATTCAGCCGAATCACTGTATCTGGTCTCGGGGAGTGACATATACAAGAGGAGGTCATGACCGGCACAGTGACGACGCTGAAAGGCCGCCATCAATATTGCATCAGTCCTCACGCAGCCTGATGGCGCATCAAATGTAAACGTGGCCAGACGTCACAGCAGACGCAGCGCCCACGCCCCAAACACGACCGAAACAAGCATCCTCCTATTCCCCGTTCCTTTCTTCTCCATCTCTTACTCTAGCTCTCTCATGACTGACATACTCGTACTAGGAGCAACCGGTGCGTAAATACGAAGTTTCGTTTGTAGTGATGAAGAGCAATTCATACGTGATTGCCAGGTTACACCGGTCAGCTCATAACCCAATACCTCGCCAACCATTCCGAACGCTCGTCCTTCACGCTCGGCATTGCGGCGCGCTCGCAGACAAAGCTCGTTGAGGTCAAGCGCAAGCTGCGGCTCGACGACAGTGTGCGCGAGTTCACCGTCGACGTCACGCGCTTCGAGCAGGTCGACCACATCGTGCAACAGGTCAAGGTTGTTGTCAATGCTGTAGGGCCGTATTGGCGGTGGGGTACGCCGGTCGTGAGGTGAGTGTGCAGGTCTGCACGGAGTATACTCAGGCTCTCAGGCTAACGGCGCGGGTGTTAAAGGGCCTGTGCGCGCCATGGCGTACACTACGTGGACCTCAGTGGAGAAACGCACTGGATACGGGACATCATCCTCGAGTGAGTAGTAGCTGATGCTCTTGCTCTTTCAAGATGTCTGACCCGACCAGATACGACTACCTTGCGGCGAAAACGCATTCCCTCATCATCCCCGCCGCAGCATTTGACTCCGTGCCGTCCGACCTCGCCGTATACCTGAGTAACAGGACTCTGAAAGCGCTGGCAGGGCCAGACACCGACATTGACGAGTCGATATCGGCGTACAGGATCAAGGGCGCCGTCTCCGGCGGCACGCTGTCAACAATCTTCTCCGCCTTCGAAGACGTACCGCGTCGCAAGCTTCGCGAAGGGTCGGAAGAATATTCGTTGAGTACTGGTGAAATGATCTCCTACGCGAGCAGCGTAGATCAGGACTAACAATTCATGGACGTAGGGCTGAAGGGACCGAAAGGACCATCAGTAGAATTGAGCTATACTCTCCCATTCTCTGTACCGCCAGTTCACGGAGGGGCGTACTTTATGGGAGGCCCTAATCTTTGCGTAGTCCGCAGGACATGGGGACTCAATCAGCTTCGAGTCAGTTTTTGGTTTTACTTGTCCTTGTCTTACCTAAATGACTAACTGCGGTGTTGCGACTCGCTCCAGGCAAAGGAAAACCCTTCGCAAGAAGCACGCATTCGGTCTTATGGCCCCAACTTCAAGTACCAAGAGTTCATGGTTACGTCAAGCAAGATCTCGGGCATCCTTCTCAGCCTGGGCCTTGCATTCACCGCATTCTGTTTAGTCATCCCACCCGTAAGACGCGCTCGTTCGACCTGCGAGATCACTCACTCACCTCGCTTTAGATACGTTGGTTGTTGAAGAAAATCATGCCACAGCCCGGAAACGGCCCTTCCGAGCAGTCAGTGTTCCTCTCCTATGCGAAGCACATACAATTAACAGCATCGCACTACAGACAACTCAAGAACGGCTTCTTCGATGTCACCAACATAACCACCTCTGTCCCTTTGGGCTCAAAAGGCCGAACACACGTCCGAACACACATTCGGGGTAACGGTGACCCCGGGTACGGCCTCGCCGCCGGTACGCGTTCTTCTTCACATCCTCTCACTCTTCACTAAATACGCATATAGTCATGATCTCGGAAGCTGCCCTCGCCATCTTCCTGAACCATGCGGAGCTCCCGGACGTCGCCAAGGAGGGCGGTGTCCTCACGCCTGCGAGCGCGCTCGGAGACGTCCTTACACGCAGGCTCGAGGCTAGCGGGAAGTTCTTGATCGAGAGCGAGGTGGTGCTCGGCCCAGGTGACGAGAGCAGAAAAACGAGGTGATTGATCGCAGAGCGTGCGTGTTTGTGGACTTCTCGCTTGATATCATCGCCCCTCTGGATCTATTTAGGACTTGATTAGATTAATGCTCTCCCTGTGCAAATCCAAGATTTGTTCATATATGTTGCGACTGCACTCTCCCTTTGATCTACTGGAACCGGACATCGCCGTTATTCTTCGTCAAGTTCAGAAACAGCGAAGGTTGCACTACGACTACGTGCCTATCAATTAGCAAGTTACACGGTTGATAGTTGACTCCGTTCCTATGCAGCCTTGCCCTTCACAAACATGGCCTTGTTTTCGGAGCCAATCTGAATGTCTCACTAAAAATGCGGGAATTCATGGATCGTTGCATGCACGAACATATTGTTTGTCTTGACAGATTAGATTGGTAGAAACAGTTGTGGGACTCAGTACTACGTGTACGTTGCTATCGTCAGTCCGAGCTCCAGACGTCCTTAATATTAATATTACCCACGCTGCGACTTTCGTTTAACAGAAGGTCAGCGTATAGTCGGTGCCAGTGGGGCACGTCGACATGACATCACAACCGTCACCTGTACAACGCGTTTACTGTACAGAAGCCGCTTAGAAGTATTAAGTAACATACCGTCGCCGCTTGCATCGGTGCAAGCTACCGGGGCAGTAGGACCTAGAACACATGAGCGTCACGCATAAATACTCTACTAGAGAGGTGACGGTACTCACAGCCAATGGGAGCCATATTGATCGCAATGTTGAAACCGTCGTCAGTTTTGGGGCTGAAGAAGTCCAGGTTCGCAATTCTTATATAGAGTCAGTTATGAAACTATCGAGAGGTGGAGTGTACTATACATATCGATCTGAAACTGGGCTAGAGTTGCACCATCGGTCGCAGGCGCAGTACAATTGATGCCCCCGCTGCAACTTCCAGTTTCGCAGGAGCCCGAGTCGTCGCACCCGGTCCTCCCCCAGGCGTTTCCGTTGTAGCCAGCGGGTAGGGTAACGGAGTGAGAGTCGCCAGGTGCCAGAGTGAAGCCTCCGAGACCTCCGCTAGCAGCCGGGAAGAAGGCCGGGTCAATGGACGCGCTACAGTTATTGACAACGTTAACGGTCCTGAAAAGCCATCATGAGCGATTTGCTGCGACACAAGAAAAGTACCACCGACGCTGAAGCAGCCATGCCTGCGAGAGTAGCGATTATGAAGACAACGCGAGAGAACATAGTGAAATGTGGTAAGTGGGAGGGTGGGCTTGAGGACCATTCTAAAGGCCAAGCTGCGACCTTTTATACTGCCATTCTTTAACGCGTGAGCTAAATCGTCTGATCGTGGTCCTGGAATATCGCCCGCCGTTCACATGCCGGACAGTCTCCCCGCTCACATTCTACTGCATTCGGGGGAGTAGTGACCGGGTTTTGCGCCCGTCAAGCGTCGCTTAGCCCGCGTTTTCGCACTTTGAGAGCAGACGCACATCGCACATTGATACTGAAGCGGCGAGATTGGGCCGTGGCCTCTTTGATCATGTATCGGAGGTAGTAGCTCTGTGCCCAAATAGCTTGATGCCCGAGGTTCTACGGCGAAATGAGCGATATACGCGTTCGTTATTTACACTTACCTACGACAGGAAAGGTCCCCATCGGCGAGAAGGGGTCCTACAAGATCCGCGGATCGTCGTCGTCGCAGCTAAAAGGTGATGCTTCCCGGCGTTCGTCTGCGATGTCTCATGATTCAATGGGTGGGCAAAGCTGTTGGGACCTTCAGCACTCTCCGGAAATTGAAGGCACTCCGTAGTGATTACTCTGTCTTCATTTCAAGCGCCCATATCCGGCGAGTTTATGCGATTTTCCCGCAAAAGATGCTACAGCCAATTAGTGGATCTTAAATCAACAGAGAAACTCAGAGCCTCGTACCACTTGGTCCATTGCTGGTCGACACCGTGACCGTGACTGTTCCAAGCATGTATCCATCACGCTTTTGGCATTAATGCCACCGATAGAAAGAAACAAGTCAGCGCAGATTGTGATAGTAGTGAGAGCAGGGAAGAGCAAGTGTCCAACATACCCCGACAGGTCGGTCGTTGACGATGCATTGACCCTGGATGAACGTCGATGAACGTTTGAATTCGGAAGCTAAGCGCTTGAACAACTTCGTGGCGCATCAATCACCAATGCGTCTGCGGTCTACCGAACTTAGTGGCGGTGGTGGGATTGAACTGCTACATCGCAATATATGATGTATTATATTGGAAATACGGAGCTGATTTTCGTGCCTCGTGATATATGAATGACTGACTCGGACGCTGGAGTTTCCTGAGTATTATGCGAGCTTGAGGTCTTGTGGGAGCCAGTGTGGGTAGCCTCAACTTGAAGCGTCAGTGCAAGGGAACAAACCAATTTTTACATTCGTCGTGTGTCGTATCTCTGTTATTGTTACCGCGATTAAGGGATTTCCTTGTAGGGTAATTACATAATTGTTGTTATGTACAGCTCCCCTTGCTTGCTCCCTCTAGAGCAACGTGGAATTGCGCATAGTTGTACACGCTACTCAGGCTGCTGATGCCTGCCCACCCTCGCGTAGATCAGTTCATCGACGTTCTACACCTTATTTCTTCTGCATATGCTCAGAATGCATCACACCTACACCCAGTCAGAATACGGCATTGTGATCCTCACTGCTCGACTCACCAAACGCCTCCTCGACTAGGCCCCGCCTCACCAGTCTGTTCTCCTCGAACACTTGCTCGAACAAAGCGGCGTCGTCTGGATGGCGCGCGCCTAGCCACGCGTTGCGGTTCGGTGTCTGCTTGAGGTGCTCCATGTCCGCGTGGATGACTTCGCGGCAGAAGAGGTCTAGGTCCAGGTCGTTGTCGTCGTAGCCTGCGTGGTATGTGTAAGAGAGGCAAGAGCAGAGGAGGAGAGGGGAGGCGTACCGAAAGGCTGCTCGATCTCCTCGCCGGTTGCCACGAAGCCGAGGTAAATGAACGCGGCGATTCCGACGCCGGGGATGGTATACCAGTGGAACTGGTCGATGAGCTGGAAGGGGAGGGCGAAGAGGTAGAGCTGGACAGTACTAAGTGCGGTTATGAGTTATTGCCATTGGTGGGGATATCCAACACTCACTGTCTAATCCGATGAGGTACGACGAGAAAAGCCCGTCAGTATGAGACGACTATTTTCATGAGAAATGTGCGCACTTGATGTGGGCAGAGAACATGCTGAGGAAATGGATGGTGGTCAGCGTGTCGTGATACACCCCAGCACGAACAGAATCTTACAATGGAAGTGGGGTAGTTAGAATCCTTTCCATATCTACGGAGCAGACACCAGTGAGCTCCACTGTTAAGCTACACCACAATATAACCTACCAGCGAGACTGCTTTCGAAAGACGCAAGACATCCAAACATGTTACCAAGAGTGTTGCCTACGTGTATCAATTAGCTCTGGTCCGTGAACGCACGGATCACCGGCCTACCAGGTACACAATTCCGCTCCTCCCAGACACTCAACCAGCACGTCAGCGACCGCACAATTTGCAGCGGTGTATTCTGCCGTCCACCAGCGATGCGCGGACGGTGCTTCGCATGTGTCCAGCCAGGCCTACGGTCAGCCCCGCCTTCCTCTGCGTCCGCGAGGTCGTCATTCTTCTGCCAAGTGAACCAGCCCGCAATATCCTCCACGAAGCCGGAGAAGGGAATCATGTCGCTCGACACGCCCGAGATGAGGCCGTGCTTCCTGCGCTCGGAGGAATCGGGAAGGAGCGGGCCACGCTCGTCTGAGTCAGAGTTGTGTGAGGAAATTGAGGCGTGTGAGGCGTGTTTGGATCGACTGGGGAATGCGGGGGACCTTGTAGAGGATATGGTGCCGTACCCGTTGATGGGAGGTATGACCGGGGTGGCGGGGGAAGAAAGACTGCTAGTAGAAGTCGAAGATTTGATAGTGACAAGAGGCCCCTCGGTTGGAGCCGCATGTTGAGGGTACTGTAAATGGAGCCAGGATGAAGCTTTGCTCGATCACATAATCCCGAAACAATAACTCACCTCATGCAGAGGTTTGACCAGGGGATATAGATCTTGATAATAGATACTCTTCTCGCCACGTAGGTGATGCTTCAAGGCCACTGCAAAGCTATACACGCCACGAAATGTCAATATGATTCGTACGTGCACAAAACCAATCGCACCCTTCAATCAGACCCAAAGCCATCCTTTTCTCGGCCATAACACGATGCACAACTTTCATCTTCTCATTTTTCTCTTTTCCATTCGTGATCATTCCTCCTACCACATCAGCAACCGAGCGCGAGGGCGTGTCGGAGCCATCATCGACGCGAAGGGGAACATGGTACCAAACCAAACGGGCAAAAGTCCGTGTCGTTCGGATCACGTCAGTCCAGAGCGAACGGCCTTGCCAGTACCTGTCATAGCTATGATCGGACGTATGTTAGGATCTGCAGCTGGTGTGAAGAGCGAGAGCACACACCCCGACATCGCACGGTACGAAATGACAAAGCCGAGAATGACACCTAAATAAAAAATGTAGCTCTAATCACGTGTCAAAAAAGGCCACATACCAAGAAGAGTGACCAAAACGTTGGGTACACCGAGGGCGATTCGAGTCTTGAGTGAAAGAGTGACCACAAGTGCTGCCCACGCGGTGTACATAACCACGGCAGGCCAAATGCGCCAAATCTACGTCGCAGTGAGCATCACGACAAAACATAGGCGAGGCTTGCCACTTACCACAGTCCCCCGTCCAAATGTCCATTCCAAAAATGTTCTGCTTGGTACGAGCGGAACGATGATCACATTGGTCGCGTCCGCGGCAGGTAGGAGGGTGTGGTCGCCCGTGACGGTGCGCGGCGGCATGGTGTCAGGTCAAAAACCAGAAAGGACGGAGATGTAGAGGTATTCAGGATATTCCAACGTCTTGATACGAGTACTGGGATGTCAGACGGGGGTCATCAAGAACGTCAGCGTAAAAGTCTTCCGAGAGGCCCTCCATAATTTTGATGGGAGAGCTCAAGCCGTCACGGCATCGAAATCGCGTTATGTCACAAATCACCCAGGTGGCATAGCAACTCGCACCGGCGGAGTGTCACAGATACTTCGGCGTGGACGGGCGCGGAGTTGCTTTTTCCGCATAATCCAGTACGACCAATCCCCTTGGAAAAATAGTCCGAAGAGGATCGGGAGTAATCTCCCCGAGGCAAACAGCGAACAGCGAAAATAATTGGGAGGTACTTAAGAAACTTTGTTGCCGAGTGTCACCGTGCATATTCCTTGTCATTGATGGTCACCGCCGTTGGGTGAAGTGAGCATCGTTTTCTGAACGTCGCATGAAAGAGATGAAGAGGTAAAAGTAAGAACGGTCACACAAAGAGCCGTGGCGTACTACAAGCTTGGGTCTGCGGGGTCTTTTCCCTTCCATGACCCCGATCACTTGCTACCGCACCGAACTTGAACTTGAAAACTCTTCCCCTCGCATTTCGTGCTAAGTACAGACCTCGCATTTCGTGCTAAGTACAGAATTCTTCATTTCGGCCTAGTTGTTTTATAGCTGGTGAACACTACTTAGCGTTATCCATGGCCCCTTCAAACAGTGTCACAGCATTTCGTGATGCCCTACGGCAAAGTAAGAGCATAGTCGCGGTCGCCGGCGCAGGATTATCTGCCGCTTCAGGTATGAATGCTCTCGAGTACATCGCAGACTAGTTCATGTTGACTCTACTAGGTATTTCGACATTCCGAGACAAAGGGGGATACTGGAAGAAGTACGACCCTAGGAGTCTCGCGACACCAGAGGCGTTCGCAGAGAACCCCAGCCTCGTGTGGCAGTTCTACCACTATAGGCGATCAAGGCTTGTATTGTCACTTTAGACCATTCCATTAATTGATATACCGATACCTGCAGAGTCATGGAGGCAAGCCCCAACGCTGCTCACTACGCACTGGCGACGCTCAGCCTCCCTGAACTCTTGGGGACCATTGCCCCGCAGGCCAATTTCGTGTGTACACCGCAGTTCATCACAATTCAACGGGTTAATCAAATATAATATGCAGACATTCATAACCCAAAACGTAGATAGCTTGAGCACCCGTGCTCTAAACGAAGTGCTCCAAAAGCGCAACTCCGGGGCCACCATCCCGCCGCCTGCCCCGCTCTACGAGATGCACGGCCGTCTCGCCGACACAATTTGCACCTCCTGCAAGCGCAAGGAGACGAACCTCGCCAACAAGTCGCTCTGCCCAGCGCTGGAGACCACAGGGGCACCACCAGCCTACGGCGAGAGCGAGGACGCCGTGGCCGACATCCCACTTGCAGAGCTCCCGCAGTGCGGACACTGTGGGGGCCTGCTGCGGCCTGGAGTCGTGTGGTTCGGGGAGACACCGCTGCATTTGGACGAGATAGACGAGGCAGTGGGTAGTGCGGACATGTGTCTTGTTGTGGGCACGTCTTCGACGGTCGGTCCCCCTTGCCAAATCATACCTCCCCGACTGACTTGGACGCTGTGATGCAGGTGTACCCGGCCGCCGGTTACGCCTACGAAGTATCCTCGCAGGGTGGCAAGGTTGCGATATTCAATATGGAGCGCACAGACGGGGACGACGAGTCGGATTTCTTGTTCCTTGGGCCTTGCGAGCAGACCCTACCGGATGCCCTGTTTGGGGACCGGAGCCAGGATCAAAAGCTTCAGTCTGAGCCACAGTAAGAAAGGGGGTTTCATCTATTTACTTTTATATGTACGAATAACGTCGAAGTGCGACTCCCTACAAAGATTTATGTATGCGGACCCTATGCTATTACAACATTTATATCGGCCACTGTAACAATATAGCACATGGAATTACATCGATTATGCTTCCGTCGCATCGACGGACTACGACTCGCCCTCATCCCCACTCTCCCATTGATCCAGATGGAGCCCCAGCTCCTGCACGCTGCCGACGGCGACCAGTAGGCCATGATTTTGCTCCATCGCCGCGAGCATCTTCGCCATGTCCTCAAGCGCAAAGTCCTCCATCTCCTCGACGAGCATGAGGTCCTCGCGGTCGTCCGCGAGCTCCGCGGCTGGCTTTCCCGCGCGCGACTTGCGCCGGTCTGCTATGCTCTGCAGCTGGCGCTTCGTCGCCTCGAGCACCGCATCCTGTACCTCCTGAGGTAGCGCGTGCGCGCCGCCCGCGACGCGCATGCACGCGCTGAAGCACCGGTACAGCGACGAGAGGAATGTCGGGTCGCTCTCGGTCCCGATGCAGTGCACGAGCTGTGTGAAGGTCGCGTTTACCATGTGCGGGGTCAGCGTGCCGCTGTTTTTGCCGCACGCCAGCAGCATCGGAATGAGCCTGTCCGTGTGTGTCAGCGTCAAGCACTGTTCGTGTTCGTAAGTGACACAAAACGCACAGCGCGGAAGCTTCCCGCACGCCATCGTGGAAGTAGAATCTCAGCGCGGGCAGTGCGAGTTCCAGTGTTTGCGAGAGGTACGGCGCAAATCTCGAGTTGAGCGTCGAGCAGTAGATGACCAAGGTTTCGAACGCCTGGCACTTCTCCTCAATCGCGGAGGTCTTGATGCCAATCTGCTTCCCATCCATCGAGATTGTCTCCCAGCCGTCTCGCTCCTCTGCTGGCTCGTCTTCGTCTGTAAGAAAGTAGAAGAAACATTCAGTACAATGAAATAAAGTAAGGTCATAGCAGGACGTACCGTAGATAGATAAATCAGCTTTAGCGCTTGCAGCTTGTAGAAGGGGAGACATGACAACGGGCAGGTATGGTTCGAACTCAGGACCCATGGCTTGACAAACCTTAGCCCAGGTTGCGATCAAGTAGTGACCGAGCATGGAGTCGCTGTGATCAGGTGGTGTATCTATCAGTTGCTGGTTAGCACTACGACGTAGTAGATTAGACTGAATGGAAATTTACTTTGAACACGGATGAGCAGTTCGATGAAAGAGTTGGCATCAGGACGGAAGACGTCCCTTCCGACAGCAATGGCTAGACAACGCATGATTTAGAATCGACGCCACCGAGGGCTTTCACAGACATTCTTACCAATGAGACCAGCGCATTCCATCGCCTTCAGCCTGAGTTTGCCATAATCAGGACCGTTCGCGTTCTCCAAGACGTTCAACAACAACGGCATGATAGCGTGGTAATGCTAAAATCCCTCGTTCAGCGATCAGCTACCGCATACAGGGATTCAAACAGACCTTTGCGAACGTAGCCTCACTCGCGTCGGCAACCATAGCCAGCGTCGTGATGACCTGCTCTTGCACGTACCGCTTCGGAGTCTTGCCAGGGACGCCCGGGTTCAGCAACTTTAACAGTCGTTCGACGATGGGATCAAGGTAAGGAATCAGCGTATCTCGTTCGACACCTTCGCAGAAGTTGATGAGAGCTGCAGCTGCATGTGCGTGGACTCTGGAGGACGACAAGCCTGGTGAGATGGAGGGATCGAGGTGCGTGAGCCTGGGGCTCACCTCGACTCCGGCGCTTCTAAGGTCGGGATGAGAACGCTGAACAGTTGCTGGTGGTACTGCGCTTGAATAATTTCCTGTCGAGAAACGATAAGAGGATCATTCGCCCGAGGGATACCTCAGCATACCTCCAAGTCTGTACAAAGCTGTCCACTGTGATGGAGTTAGCGTTCAGTGATACCCACACAACTGAGTACTCACATGCATTGACAAGCCGCATACCGTACCCGTGGATGCGAATCAGCGAATGTCGGTACAACCAACCTATCACCCCCCAATCAGCGCTAGCACACACAAGCAGAATAACGAACACACTCTACGACCTTCCCGAGCTCTTTTTGCATCAGCTCGGACGTACCCTCAGCAATCGCCGCAATAGCCATCAAGCCTGCATGACGCAGACGCCAGTCGTGGCTGACCAGCATGCCGGGGATGTATTGGAATGCAGGTGGGAGAACGGCCTTGCCCTTGAGTGCAATCGCGACACGGTCGAGGGCCTGCTCGTAGACATGGGGGTATGTGTCGTCTGTGGGGTCGTCTGCGGGCTACAACAACGACATACGTTAGAGAGGGGCACGCACACGGCAGAACGAGGGTAGAGGTGCACGCACATCAGCTTCGAGCCAGATCTCCATGTCCTCCTCGGGAATGTCGCCCATGCCCTCGAGGCATCCACGGACGACGGCGGCGGTCCAGCCGTCGACGCGCCGCACCATGTGCGGCCGTGCCTCGCTAAGGCTCACCATGAACTCCAGCGCCGCCTTGCGCACCTCGACCGTCTCCTCGTCCTCGTCGCTCGCTGCCGGGCCTTTGCCCTTCAAGTCTGCCTCTGACGGTGGCGGGAATGTGAACGCCTGCGAGTCGGGGTTTGGTCGGGCCACGGTTGGTGTGGGTCCGGAGTCCACGGAGGGCAAAATGAGGCTGGGGAGGAACTTGAGCAGAGCCGGGAGGTGGGTTTCGAAGAGCGAAGGATGTGAGGAGGCGAGTGGGGTTAGCGTGCTGAGGAAGCCGGGGAGGTGAGTATGCGGGAGGAGGGGGAGCGTGTTGAGCATGGGATAGAGTAGACCCAAAGACTGTGCTTGTTGGTGGATGTCGGACGCGGAGAGGAAGGCGACGGATGCTTTCAAAGCAGCGTGGCGGACCTGTATTACAAGAGTTAGTATTGGTATGAGAGTCCGTGCTCAGAAGAATAAAATTTAAAATCTGTCCACGAATTTGGCGAAGGACGCCAGGATGATATACCATGCTGTACGCCGACATACGCAACTGAGATGACTGGAGCGACACCGCATGCGGTTGTCAGTGACGAGTGTTGCAGAGGTGGGACAGCAGTCTCTGCTCTGGTGCGCGGCGTTCGAGAAACAGAGCCCTGCACAAGACGCCAGAACTGTCGAAAGGCTGGAAACGCACAAATGCAGCGCGGGAAGATCATCGTACAGGGAACCTTGCTGCGCCGCTGACGACGCTCTTGATATGCAATTGGAAAGATGTTGTCGGCCTCCGTCGAGACAATGGGGGTTTCCGAACGAGAACAGTGAGTGGCTACTCACTTCAACACTATGCGGGTCCTGTAAGCCCTTCTGTAGCATAGCTAGGACGGAGTCCGTCTGGAGATCCATAATGAGGTTGGGCGAGCCGGCAAAGACGCGGTATGCGCTCTCTCTCGAGACGGGATCAGGGTCTTCGGCCATCGAGAAGGCTTGCTGCTGCAGGGCGTGCCATGGTCTTCCTCGGGACATGGAGTGATTAGCCATTTCCGCGACAGTATCAGTGGCTCTGCGGCGCACAGCAATAGACGGCTCGCGTAGCAGCGAGTGCAGGAGCAGTCGTTCGAGGGTCGCGAGTGTTTGGGCGGAGAGGTGGTCGTACAAGGGCAGACTTTGGTTCGTGGGGGAGCGGAAGAGCAGCCGTCTGAGCAGCACGAGCGAGAAGGAGCGCATCTGGGCAGCGGTGAGCTTGTACTCGCGATGCATGGTGCGCGACTGACCACTTCTGTGCCCGCCGACGCCGCAAACTGGGCCAGCGCGAGCAGGTAGAGTTCGGGAGTCTGTGCAAGGCGATCATTGACTGCTTTCTCTGCGCTGCTCGCGGGGTTGAGAGCTGGGCTGCCCGCCGCGGACGAGGATGCTCACCTGGATCTAATCTCGTTGTCTCCGAGGACTAGATTCGAGAGAATCTGGGTGAGCTCTGCAGTGACCTGAGGTGGAACTACCGGATCCATCGTTGCGTCGTCGCGCTGTGCGTTGCGCAGGCTGTCTGGGACGACGACAATTGCGGTGTGCAGCAGAAAGTTGAGTGATCTAATCCAAGGATGCCATTCATTTCTCGTGATAGTTATTTATTTACTGCTGTTAAGTGCATTATTAAGATACTTGGCTTGGTAGAATCAATATAATCACAAAATCAACGCAGCCTCATCGACGAACAGCACAGCACAAAAAGATTGCACTCAGTAGCGTTACGTACCGCGCAGATAGACAGCGAAATAGGGAGTAGGAATAAGGTCCCATCTGAGTAGAACGACTTCTAGATGATACCCGATGCCGTGGGCATGATCAACAACTGAACGAATGCCGACAGGCTCTTCTAGCACTCGACTGCCTAGTGTCACCCGTTCGCCGTCGTCCACACGTGGTATCCTCCGCGATGGCATGTCGAGAGCAAATGATATAGACAGAGTGATTCATGAACGTCAAAATTGGGCAACAGCGCCTCGGTGTGGCTCACCCGGCGACCCGTACATGGCTGTGTTGACTTACAAAGACGTCGAGACATTGAACTAATATGCTTCGACAAGTGCTTAGAGTTGCATGACTGCGATGGTAGAGGTAAACATGGGGGGACTGGCAGTATCGGCAATTCAGTCGCTCCTAAAATTTGGAAAATTCCAATATAGCCGACAAATATAGCCGAAGAAGTGAAGAATCTCGCGACATATTCTGTGTATGATCGATGATCATTGAAGCCTCGTCCCTAACGTTTGTGTAGCATTCCTCATTGCTCGACACTCAAAGTCACCATACTTTTGCGGCTAGCAGCAATCCAGATTTTCGAACTGCTACGCTTCAAGTTCTAGGTCGCAATCAATGCAAAACGAGCTGTTACTACCCACGAGATACAAAGAAGCAACAGATAAATGCCACTGACTGACACTCCTAGACAACGTTGCACCTGCGGCTGCTGTTCACATATTCTGAAACGGATGGCTCACGCTTCTTACTTATCAGCGGAAGCATTTAAATTTTGAGTTCGACACGCAGAACACGCGTGTCACTGGTGATCGGCTTCCACGGACTGTGAGTAGTGGTGCGGAGTAACCCTCTATTACGGAACCCTCATCGCCACTAGAGAACACAGAGCTAGAAATGTATTATGAATGTGCAGATGGCTGTTTCTGAAACCCAAAAGTCATCACGCGGCGCAGCTAGTACTTGTCGACAGCGGGAGAGTAACTTTCCTAATATACACATACGAACATTCTGAATACGTGCGAGTGGAAGCTTGAGCTTGTCTGCGAGAAGGGGTCCCACCTGTGCGGGAATTGGATAGTAGGTCGATAGGAGTTATGCAAAAACAGTAGGCGCTGAAACAATTTCTGCGCATTGTATTAATACTACTAGACATGATAGGCTTGCAACACCGAAAGAAAAGTGATCAGACCAGAGACCCAGTACTTACTTTACGGACACATACAACGTAGGCCGTCTTAGAACTGAGACTGTTCCTCGGATATAATCAGCCGGTTTCGGAATCCACATATCTGCTACATATTTCCAGCACAAACCTAGCAGCTTCATGCGCCCGGATGCTGTGTAATACATTGCGGGGATACGCCACAATACAACGGTCATTCGCAGACGGAGATGTGGCGTAGACTATACTGTTTGCCGCTCGTCTGTCTGGTCTATGAATGGCAGAACCGACAGAATCGTAACGCCCGCATCCGAGTCCCGAGTTTCAGCTAGTCAAGCTGAAGCGCCTAGATGTATCGTCTGTGACAGATTTAATGAACGTCACAGCCTATAAACCAACATTAACTTCTCGCCGATGTATCGTATATTGACAGCTGAGTTCGCGAACCTGATGCCGTTTGCATAATCTGGCGAGCGCCACAAAGTCGTTACCGAATTTGGGTTCAGGCTCGCCATCATATATCGTGAAATCGCCGGCAAGTAGCGGCACGAGGGCCCCCCAAAGACATGGAATTTGCACCATCAGCCTTCAGGCTAGAACACTAAGAGTTTCTCCGCGGATAGAATTGGCAGCTGGCGCACAATTTATGCTTGCTCCTCTAGGTTCAGAGGCCCACCCTTCTTGAGCACCCGCACCGTGCCCGAGCCTCGCGGCGGAAACGGTCGCGGCGAGAAGTGGAGGGAGCGCGGGGGCACAGCGGCGCTGTCTTCTGGGCATATGACGGAGCTGAGCATGAGGTTGCGCTAGCACGTCCGCTAGAAGCACGTCCACGAAGCTGGCGCTGCTCGCCTCCGAAGAAAGTCACCCATAGCTCGTGCGCGATCATGCCGACGCGCAGCTCTCACAGAGCCTCGCACGCTGACAGCCCAAATAGACCCTCTGGTGCAATACGGTAAGAGCCACGACTAAGTGCTTCGACATCAGGCAGACAGACGTACGTGGCTCTGCGAAGCGCGTGTCGGAGGGCTTCACGAAGAGGACTTCCAGGTAGAATGGAAGGTGTGCACGAGAGCCTGGACCCACGACGTGTCGAGAAATGTGGCGCCGACGGGGAGTAACATCTAGAGCTCCAGCTACGTGACGGACGACTCCCGCGAACATGGGAACGTCGTGCCCTGCACATTCATCAGAACCACGTCGAGGCGGCAGGTGTTGCCGACGGACAGCCTCCCAAGGCTGGGCCAGAATCGCGTGTTGCCGAGTTTCTCGAGTAGGACACGCGGGCTGACAGGAGCGAAGGCCCGATGAAGGGCGAGCGAGTGCCAATCCAGCTCCTCAAGGCCGGGGAAGACTAATTGGCTGGGCGAGGTCTCGTCAGAGCTTTTTCATGTAAGACTCCGGAGGGTGAACGTGTTCGAAAGCGCGGTCGAGGAGTTGCGGTCCCAATCACGATGAAGACAAGATGGGGCTGCAAAATGCCGGCAGGGGTCGCATGATCGTTTCTATGTGGCAAACGAACGTAGTTCCGTTTGAAGGCCTTGTCTTTCTCTCCAGCTAAAGTCACATCCCGGATATGAGAGATCAGAGATGTAGGGGCCGTTGTTGCGAATTGAATAAAGGATGCCACGAGGCCAGGAAACTGGACTTCCCCACGATCGTCCCTGTCCGACGACGTTCCGTCGAGCGGTCCGCCATCCAAAAGTGAAGAAGGTTTCAGCAAGGTTCTGGCCTCAGAATGACGCTTCCTGTGGTATTGCATTTACGAGATGTGGATGGTGCGGAACAGGTGAAGACGTGATGTTCAGACCCATGCACAACAGACAAGGCCGCAGGCGGCGAAGACCGATTTGTCATTGCATAGATAGGAAGTCGATGGTGTGGCCCACGAGTTCCTGAGGAAGAGCACAGCCATCTCGAAACGGCATAAGGACCGTGCAGCTGCTGGACTTGGTTCGGCGAGTGGCGCGAAGATAGCGGGAACTCGTGGTAACAACAGAGACCTGAGTCACTTCCCAAGTTCTCAAGAACCTAGGCGGATGCTGAGCACCATCGGGCACAGCAAATCAAGCCGAGCGACCTACCCTACTCAACTTCGCGAGGGTCCGTGGGCTGTTGTGCGTCGTGAGGTGGAAGTCAAAAGCAAGAAGCAAAGCGTGCGTGCCTTGCGCCCTTACACGGCTGAGACCCCGGATACCGCTCACCGCCTCACTGCGTCGCATAGGGGTGACGGTCGTGCAAAAATATCGCACCATATGTGGTTCTGTTGGCGCATAGATAGCTCTGTTATGGGCACACGGGAAACAACAGGTCCCTACAGTATCCCTGGCGACGACGGAAGCGACGGAGAGGCATCGGCTGTATGCGATCGACAGGGCACCACTGGGCATAGATTGAACGTTAATTCGAGTTCGCACATGTGTAGCGATGACAATGGAGTCGCGAAGAGCGTACAATAAGGACATTGTTACCCCAGCATTTGGCTGCATAGTCTTCGGTTGTAAGGTTATTGCCACGCGAGCTGCAACGTAGAATTGTGGTGTGGGAGTGGCTGAGGATGCGCAAAGCTAAATTTGCAGCTGCCCGTGGTATTACAATGGTGATATTGCAGCATATATCGACTAGAGGGTACAGCCAGAAGGAAAGAGAGATCACTAGACGACAAGAAGGCATTAATTTAATTTCGATGAACCCTAAGCAGAAGCTTACCTTGATAAATTTTGCCATGAACTTCCTGAAGAAAAGATTTAATAATGAAAACAAGGGATGTGTGACTGTGACATACTTGTGGAACTCCGTCCGTAGAAGGTCATTGACGAAATGGCCAGACCCCTTGTCTTTATCGCGGGAGCTCATGGCTTGGTTCTTGAAGATCAAGTCTGGAAGGTACATGACGCACTCAGCTACGTTATTCGCTACTCATGTAGACGATGTGCTCACCGTCGTCCCATCTCCGTTTGACAGCGAATGTTCCGGGAACAGTCGTGTTGACACCATTGGGCGTTTGTCCCAATGCAGCAGCGAGGTTCAGCAAAGGATTCGATGTGGCAATTTCGGCCTCACGAGCGGCTGCTGTAGAGGCCGATTGTTCGTGCTCTTGCCGCTCCTTTTCTGCTGCTCGTTCCCGCTTAATCTTCTCCAACTCACGCAATAGCTCTGCAGAATCGTCTTCGTCGTCGTCGTCATCGTCATCGTCTCTGAAAATGGTATGAGCAGCTGGAGACCGCAGGGAGGGAGCTTGAACGCACTCGTCACTGTCCTCGCCCTCCTCCTTGTTTCCTTCACCCGCTTCTGACCCTTTCTCCTCATCGTCGTCGTCATCCTTGTCCATCTCCAACGCTTCCTGAAGGAGCTTTCGTCGTTTGTTGGCCTCGTCGTCTGCGGCGACGCCATTCTCAACAGCAAGCGGTGGCTTGCCCTCCGCCTTGCGCTTCTTGTCTCGCGCCTCCGCTTCGGCCGCAAGCAGCTCAGCTCGCAAGTCTCGCTTCTTGACTTCACTTGTTGAAGTTTGTCCTGGTTGTCTGTGGAGATATTGAGTGTCTAGGATCGAAGCGGCTTGTTAAACGACACGCACCTGAACTTCAACTTCGTGTGTGCAGCCATATCCCGCACTGAGAATTGTCGAGAGCCCCCCTTGACATCCTTGGCTTGGGCGGGATCCCATGTTGGTCTGTGAGCTGTCGACATGGCGGGGTTGTTGTGGACGGCGACGGGAGGTGGTCAGTGGCGGTCGCTGCTTCGCAGGCGGCTGAGGCCTCGACGGAGTGCAGTTCGGTTCAGCTGACGCCATCATCAATGCACGTGAGTGGGGGTGGCAACCGAACCAATTATACCGTCGCGAAGCGTTCGTTGGTTTACCTGCTTGACGTGTTTGAAGTCCGTAAGACGCGTTTTCCATCTCTTTCGCAGTGTATTTCCGCGCAGATTTATCATTCCACATTTACAGAAATGCAAACTGGACCCTTTCCCCCACCGTCGTCCGCTGCGCCGGGCTCGCGCTACCCGCTGAGGCAGGGCGAAAGAGACCCACCGCCCTTGGACTAGCTCGCCGTGCACCACCTTCTGGTCATCACGCATAATCTTCTGGGCCGTCGAGACTGGCAGCTCATGGACGCGGAACCTACGCACGTCGAGCCGCGGCTGCGCTGCACCGCCCGAGCTGTGCTGTGCACCCCGACGCTTGCCCCCGGCAGGCGCACGCTAGCACCTGCGGTAGTGGGCAGGACGTCCCGGACGTTACGCGACAAACACAGTAAGGCTGTATATCATGCGTCGCCGCGCATATCCGCCGATAGAACTCTGTGCAGAGGGGAGCCATATCGCCGAGCCCATGCCCAGCGCAGAAGAATAAAACGCTCGCGCCTTTGTGTGTCATAGCTCGCGTCCAAGAGCCGTCCAGATGCGGTGTAGGTATGTCGCTAGCTCTAAAATGGAAGCATGGCGGATGCGAGGCTGAATTTGAGCCGTGTATAGCGATATCACGAAAGATGGACCCTCCGTGCCACCAAAAAAAACTATCAGGCTGATTCATATCAGTCCCAATCACAGTCAGGTACGCAGGCCGTTGGGTATTCCTGTCCAACGCTGACACACCCGGTTACTTAGTAAGGTGAAGTCTGTACACCGTGAGTGTAGCCTGCCATGCGAAGCTCGGGCCTCCCGCGTCGACACCGCACAGAAGATTCCACAGTGCCACATGCTACACAGTTCACTGCTCAGAGTTATGGTGAGCGACACTTCCAAGCACCCTGGTGCTCGTTTCCGAGCTGATTCATGACACTTGCTAGGCGTGAGATCTGGGGGGGATGAAAGCATTCAAACACTCGGCCTATCGGTTGTGGAGTACCTGTTTGCATGGTGCTCAGAGCCTACATATGAGGTATTCTCCGTGCATGTTTCACGTTCTGTGTTCTCAGCACATCTGTCGTAATTAATCTTGGCGGCCTATCGTTTTACGCTTTTGTCCAGACAATTTGGACCATGTTTCCATATGGCTCTTGGTAGGCGAAGATTTCTAGCGGCTCTCAATGAAGGCCCGGACACTGTGGGTATTTTCAGAAGCAAAACGGTAAGTGTAATTGTCCAGCCGAGTGATATGTCTCCTGTTGAAGCTCCAAACCATCATCCTATTTCCGCCACCGGTGATACGCCCACACCATTCCAATTACCCCAAAGCAGCTCTGGTGCTATCGGCGAGATCCTCGGCTTCAGAGCCCAGCGTTATCAACTAGGCTTGGGTGACACAGACATCTGTGCCGTCTGCTGCATAAACCATTCTTACGACTCTCCAGGCGAGTCCTTGCATTGATGCATCCGTCTCGTCAATAATGTGGCCTCTTTTGTTAGCCCTGTTAATTAAGGTGCCCTTTATGGTACTCTTCTGTGCGGCCCCGAGCTGACTTCTGTGCGCACCTCCCGCAGGAATGCAAGCCAAACAACCTGCACGGCGTCGCCCTCCCATCCCGCCACACAAGGTTTGATCACTCGCGCCTCCGAGCACGAGTGCTGGGGAGCCATTCTTCTCAGACTGATGTGACAGAAACCATCATCAATAGTTTTCGGAGGTGGGACGCATGCAGGACCACGATCTCTCCGCGCACAGCTGTTCCGCCACAGAAGAAGAGAGGGTCCGGCCGGCATTACCCGCGTTGGCGGCCCAGATGCAGACGCACTCTGGCTGCGGGGCTCCTCCTCCAGCGCGGAGGCTATTGTGGTGCACAAGAACGGGCTCCTGTCTCGAGCAAACCATACTCGTGAGTTTCCATGCATGCGTCCAGCCTCGCAGGTGCTACCTTTCATGAGAGGCTCGCTGTCTATTGTGTGCAGTACTTTCTCGAAGCTGGCATCGCCGCTGAGGGGCTTATGCAAGTGTCAGCAGGCATCCCAAGCTTGCCCGTGGCAGGGCTGCCTCATGTCTCTGCGGCGAGCTTCGGGGACGCGTTGCATTGGAGTCCATGGAGACAAATTATTGTATGAGACTCTCTTCTCGCCGTGATCGTGTTTTGTTGCAAATGTTCAGCCTTGTTTTTGCACTCTAGGGGAGCTCGTGATTCGACCTTTGTACGATGTCGCCACCCGGGGACCGTGACTGTCGCTTACGTGGGGCACCGCAACGCAGCTTCATACAATTGCCTGCCAGTGCACCGTGGTGGCGCAGGCACCGTAAGCGGAAGCGACGTGCGCTTCGTCCCCAGCCCGCTCTCACAGAGTCACGCTGCTCGCGAAAGGGGAAAGCGGCGCGGACCACCTGTAAGCAGCATAGGACCCCGGGTGCTTGCCAGCACCAGGACGCTCGCTGGGGGGCTGCTGACTGCTGCTGCGGGCGCGTGACGTAGCGATGGGTGGCTGCCAGGGCACGGAAGTTCGTTCTCCATGGCATCGCAGGATCCGTCGAGCAGTCGGGACGCAGAGCCTCTCTCAACGTTGAACCTAGGTTCTGCGTTACGAGACCGCCGGCTTGCTTGGAAGCGCTTTGGCGGTGCGACCAACTTCTGCGCTTCTTCCGAAGTCCTTCCCTACGGACAGTCGTGGTGCAGATGACATACGACAATCGTTGCGATTACCCTCGAGTTACGGCGGGGCGTACGAGGCCGCGGTTGGGCCAGGGGACGCGGGGGGAGACGATGTGCGGAAGCTCACAGCTTGTTGTTCCACAGACGCGATGCAACCGTCCGTTTCCAAGCTCGACTCTACATATGATACGGATGCACCACGAACAGACTGAGCTGGACGGCGTCCAAGGCGGATAGCGCGCCTCGGCATCTTCCCCAGCCGGACTCCCACGGCGACGTGTGAGGGCTCCCTCAGTGGTCTCGCTCCCTTTCCAATACCAGCCCAGGGTCTTGTACTCGACGGCCACCGCCCCGCTGTCTCGCATGCAGAAGAGGCTGCCCTTGCACCACCCGTAGGACGCCGACTCCCTGTGCCAGGCCGGAGACTGAGACCTTCGTTCCAGTGACAGAAGGAAAGATTTCCTCCGTGTTGCCACGCACTCGAACATCAGCGTGAAGCGAAGGAGGCCAGAAACAAGGACAATTGGGTCCTCAATTAATCGGGCAGGTGTGCCGATCCCAGCGATCCACTATCACGACATAGTCCGCGCCATCCTCTTGTGCCAACCAAAGCCTGGAAGCGAATCTGTGGCGGTAAGCGTCGAGATGGCGGCTGTGCCACTGTTCCCGATTAGGGGTCGAGGCGAATAAGGTTTTGTTGCTCACCGACGTCAAAGACTCAGTACCGCTCACTACCCGCGGCACAGATCACTTTCAAAGACCTCGGACGAGGCTGTGACACCAGTCACGCACAAAAATAATGTTTTCCTTGCATGTCGCATCCCCCGCTCCTATCAAAATCACAATGTCTCTCCCAAATCTGGGCGACTCCCCGTCGGCCCTGGCGTATAAAGCCTCTGCCCCGCTTCAGCTTTCTTTCAGCAGACTGCACAGGTCTCATCCCCGACGGCACTCTTAATTCCACACCACCATGGGTAGCTCATTCTCTCATCCCGCCCAGCCCCTCCCCGAAAAACACCTCGACGCCGACACCAAGCGCCACCCACGCTCGGTCCGTCGCAAAGGGTCCAGAACCCTCGCAGCCCTCACGTTAGGATGCGCGTCGGCATCGGGGCATGACGTACTGCAGCTACCCCCATCAGTTCGTTCCAGCTCCCCGACCGACTCGGACAGCGACAAGCATAGCCTAGAACAGCCACCCCCGCTCTACGCTGCCACCGCCGACCTTCATGAAGACGATGCAAAGGCTGAACAGGCTTTCGGGGCATTCATCAAGCAGTATCCCGACTACCATCTCACCTGGACTCTCGACGCGCTTCGCCGGAGCGACTTTGCTCGATTAGATCGCAAGGGCGAGACCTACGTCGACTACATGGGGGGATCCCTGTATCCGGATAGCCTCGTACGTGTGCACTCCGGCTTCCTACAACGCAGCGTTCTGGGCAACACCCATTCCGTCAACAACTCGTAAGTCACACTATCTCCTGCTGCGCCGATATTAATCCCCACCCATACGCAGGTCTCAGCTGTCAGCGCGGCATGCCTCCGAGGCCCGGCAGGCCGTTCTATCGTTCTTTAGGGCGCCACCGGGCTATACCGTCATCTTCACACCCAATGCCACTGGCGCTCTCAAACTAGTCGGAGAGTCTTTCCCCTTCGTGGACGGAAGCAACTTCATCCTCGGAGCCGACTCCCACAACAGCGTCCACGGCATCCGTCGCTTCGCAACTCAGCGCAATGCCCAGGTACACTACCTTGGCTCGCTTCCTCAGGGCGGTGTGGACGTCCAGGAGACGATGGTAAATGTCCTTAACCATGTTGGCTCGACGCGCTGCTCACTGCGGCTCTCAGGATGTCCTCGCAGCACTCCGGTCATCTCAAGACACAGCCCCGTCCCTGTTTGCGCTGACCGGGCAATCAAACGTCTCCAACACCAAGAACCCGCTGAGCCTGATCAAGCACGCGGCTTCGCTGGGCTATTGCACCCTCCTAGACGCTGCAGCGCTCGCCCCGACCTCGGCGATGTCGCTCAGCGACAACCCTGTCGACGCCATGGCCGTCAGCTTCTACAAGATGTTTGGCTTCCCGACCGGCGTGGGCGCACTCATCGCAAAGGAGTCGTTCCTGGAACGCCTCGAGCGCCCGTGGTTTGCCGGTGGGACTGTGGATGTCGTCCAGGCGCCAGGGACCATCCACACCATGACGGCTACGCTGCACGAACGCTTCGAGGTACGAATTTTGATCCCAACTTAACTCGTGCTCTTCGCTCCCCGCCCGCCCTGATCACCCTCATCCGTTTCATGTTCCATTGGCTGCTTATCCATGAGGCTGATCCTGATCTGCTGCACAGGACGGCACCATCAACTACCTGAACCTCCCCGCAATCACAGACGGACTGCGCTTCCTCTCCGGATACCTCCCCTTCCTGCCCCTCCGCCTCTCGACCCTCACCCACTACTTGGCGCACTCGCTCGCAGAGTTCCGGCACGGTTCCACAGGGGCACCCGTCGTGCGCGTGCTCTCCAGGGTCCCGTCCAGCCCTGTGCGCTCTGTCGGCGAGTCCGCCGAGACGGGCTCCGTCGTCTCCGTCGTGTTCCTCGCTGTGAGTGTCGCGCCCGCTTTTCCGATACCAACGCGCGCTGACGTACCCCCGCACAGCCGGACGGCGAGATGCTCCCCCTGTCGTTCATCGAGCACGCCGCGACGGCGCAGAACGTGTCCCTGCGCACAGGCTGCATGTGCAACCCGGGCGGCGCCGCCGCGCTCCTCGGGCTGTGCGCGGACATGGCGGCGCTGTACCCCGGCGCGCGCATGCGCGAGTTCGAGGCGCACGTCGGGCACGAGCTCGGCGTCGTGCGCATCAGCCTCGGCCTCGCGAGCAACTTCCACGACGTCTACCGTGTGCTGCGCTTCGCCGGCGCGCTTGCAGACGACCAGGCCCGCGCGGGCATGTGGGCGGCCTGGGAAGCATCGCGCGTCGCGGCGCCCAGCGGCGCGCACTAGTTCCGTCGCTGCTGCGCGCTGTCTCTTTTTTTTATTCGCTATTTTTGCTGGCCTGTGTCCGTGTCCGCCCGTCTTGCTGTCTCCATTGATCTTGCCCGGCTTTGTTGCTGTTCCCGCGCATCATTTTCCCCGTCGCGTTCCTCCTGTATGCATACGTTTTCCATTCTTCCAGCTCTCGTACACCGCACCATGTACTTTTACATCATCGCTTCGTATCACCGTTGTCTTCCGCATTGGACGCTAATGAAAATGTGTATCCATCATTCAAACAGCCATGTCGATCATAAACAAGGGCGGTCAGTATCCCATGCTAATCCGCATGACTAAACGTGATGTAAGTCGCCAGCCCGCGGTCTCCACGGACTCAGCAGACAACTAGACCTCGACAGCTGATCACCCGCAGCCTCTTCCGTGGCCCAATGGGCTTAGGAAACCGCCTAGAAGGACGGTTGCAGAACGTACTTCGCATGCACTTCGTACTCGAATGCGGTGCGAGCTCCGCGCACGGTACCGGTTGCCTAGCCACTTGTCGCCGTCGTGCATAATTGATCAGCGCGACGACAGCAAGTGACATTCAATGGTGCCCATGGTGGCGGTATTGTGTTGCATTTGTGTCGTGTTGTACAGTCGCATGTCGTACACATGCTGGAGACGGATGTCCGAGGCTCGGGACCGAGTGAATGGGTGTACGAATATGGAAAGTATTGTGGCGGGGCAGGTGACGGCATAATTCGGGTGCTACGAAGCCAGGAACTTTGTTGGTTGATGGGGGCTAACAGTGAGAGGAAGACGCGCTGAATAAGTGCGAGAAGGCCAAAATCGATACGCTGAGCAACGGTGAGAGCGTATGCTCTGGAATCTATTTGTCAGAGGAAACCGCTGTGTCAGCAAGTACATCGAGCGAAAAGGGGATAGCAATGAGATGTCGAACCTTAAGTACTCCAGAGGCAGCTTGATAACTTTCGCCCTATATTTCACGAATAGTGATATTAAACGCATCACTGGCAGAACGGAGGATCGCTAATCACACTACGAGACCGTATACCGCTCCTCGCAGAAGGTCACACTGTATTCCTATCCATGCAGAGTTGATGTCAACGAGTCCTTCCACGATAAAATTCACCTCAAAGTCAAGTGTCGTATAGTCGCTTCATGAACGCGTGGATTTATGCATCAAATAGTAAGCTCTACGGGGTGTTTCATTACAGATTTCATAATCATCAGATATAAGGGCATTGAAGATGAGTACACATTATGCTGTGAGAGTCACTCACTTTCAAGCGTTCTGAACGCAGCACGATTTTTCTTCGGCAGACGCCTTGATGTGTTGATGGCGTCACGAAGCCAGGCTCTGTTGGCGCCTGAGCTCCGTTGAACCTTGATTCCTTCAATGACTTACTTAGCGAACTGTCATGGGGTATGTCAGCTTCCCTGTTTTTTATAGTACGATTCGGGTGTTCCTAATCTTTATCAGTCAAAAGTGGACACGTGGAAGGCATAATATGCATTGAGTCTCCGTAGCATGATGGTTTGGAGGCAGAACTTACGCAAAACGATTAATGATTCTACCCTATCGCTTACCAATTGCGACCTGTTCGTCTGCGAGAGATATATCGATATAGACGCATTAAATTGGAGGATAGGGTGAAGTTAGAAGGTACCGAATACTATGACATGACGTCATATCCGGGGTGAGTGTCACGGTTCATGGTCGTCGTCTCCGCTCATTGCATCTTGAAATATATAGCTTCTGCCGAGCTCATTATTATGGGCAGATGTTAGTGAATGGGTTAGATATTGCTCATAATGCCGTAGAACCTCGGACATTAAGCTATTTGAATACCAAACTATTCATTCCGACGCATCATCGAAGAGGTCGCGGCCCAATATCGCCGCTCTAGAGTCCGTGTGCAATGCGCCGCTTCTCTCACAGTGCTAAGGAGAGGCAACGGATAGGGCGGTGAGCACAGGACACGGTCATTACTCCACCGGCGGCGTCAGCTTGTGGACGGAGAGGTTGTCCGGCATGTGAACAACGACGATACTCTGGGATCACCAGATGATGATACTCCTCGTGCGTTCGGGTATAAGACGTGAGGAAATTTCCTGTGAGTAGTCCCCAGGTCAATTTGCCCTTCCTGCACTCACAATTCATCATGCTCTTTCGTGTCGTCCTCATTGTCACCACTTTCGCAGGAATAGCCGCCTCAACGTCAGCCTTGCTACTTCATCTTGAAATATGCTCCTCAATTCGATGTTTCTAGGTCTATAAACGTCGTAAACCACTGCAGCGCATCCATCGACCCGGCCTTCTTCCCCGCTGCTAGCGGCGGGGTCGGAGGATTCGCCCTGGCATCTGGTGCCTCCCGTTCAGTTACCTTACCTTCGGGCTATAGCGGGCGTGCGTGGGGTAGGACCGGATGTGACAGTTCCGGCTCCTGCACGACTGGTAGTTGCTCTGGAGGCGTCAACTGTACGGCCCCTGCAGCTGCTGGCCCGACCCTGGCTCAGTTTACTATCAACGGGTACAATACTCATCACTCCTTGATAGTTTAAAAACTGACCTTATTTGAGATTTTCGAGCCTGGACTTCTTCAACCCCGCAGTTAGCGATGGTTTCAACATCGCAGTCACTATCACACCTGGCACCGGCTGTGCGTAACGTAACCCCCTCGATGCAACCAAATATCGTTCTGACGTACCTCACTCATATCTAGGCACTACCGCCCCAGTCACTTGCACAGACGCCAACGGCGATGGTGTGTCACTGTGCTATATGTCTGAGCAAAGTTTTTCGATTAATCGGACGAGATAGGCAACGGGTGTGGCGGCACTGCGACATGCCCTACTGGAACCGCATACACATTGACCTTCTGCTAAAAATTCCACTACGTCACTGAGGAAGAACTACATGGACATTCGTAACTCGGAAGGACAACGTATGATAGTGAATCAAAGGACATCATCTCACAAGATACATGTAGTGTTGAAGTTATAGGCGCAATGGGCCGGACTATACGTAAATTCGCTGGAACAAATATCTCTCGAGGGTGATAAGTAAACTTTCTTAAAATTGAAATCGAGTAACACAATGCCAAAACTCCATCGAGGCTGACATATCAAGTGCCGTAGGGCTGATGCCAAATACACTGAGATAGAGGCCCGCGGACTGCTCGGAGCTCGCCAATTTTGCGAGATCGAGTCGGAAGGTATACACGGCTAAGTAACGGAGAGTGTACGCGGCGCGCAAAATAACAGAAAATCTAGAGGATATGGACGCTTCGGGCGTCTCGCCAAATGTCTTGTCCTGCCCTAAAGTCGGTGGGTAAGCCTTGGAATATTATCCCGGCCCTGACCTCGAACTTCACAATCGCAAGCCCAAACGGATCACCGACTTTCCGGAGAATGTACGAGTAACGATACCTTTTTCTAGTCTTGGGTGGGAACTACGGCGCTGTAAGAGCCATCAAGGGCAATATATCTTTGACCTCAATTCAGCGAAGGGAGCGGCCGATGATGGCCGCTCTAGCTCGAGGTCTACGCGTTCATGGTGAGGCTCAATAAGTTATGTTCGGCAGATGGTTTCGTCATAAGCTCATAGAGCACTCTAGCCTTATTCTCGCCCGCCGAATGGGCAGCGAACGCCGATTCTCCATGCACAGTCCTGTTGATCATCGATTGGAGGCGGCAGGGCCGACAAACGACGCCCTCGGAGGCAGTTTGTTCGTAATAAAACAAGGGTCCCATCAATCTGTACGGGCAAATCTCTCCGTACGAATGCTTGTCAGAAGGCTCGACTGGTGAGGGCCGCACTGTGGACAGGGCGCACGCGCAGACCGCCGCGGGTATATAAGGTGCAGGGCTCCAAAGCGTCGCAGACCACAGGAACGCTTCCAGGTTACCTCACTTCACAACTATTTCTCCCTCAATCAATATGCTGCCCCGCGTCTCCCTCATCCTCGGCGTGTTTGCAAGCATCGCTGCCGCAACGTTCGTAGATACCTTTGCTATACTTTCCAGCAACACTAATTACTCGTCGTCACCTCCAGCAACGTTACCATTATCAACTCATGCGGCGAGACAGTCTGGCCTGCGATCTTCCCTGCCGCAAACGGAGGAGAAATCGGCGGCTTTGAGCTCACGGAGAACGACTACCTGACCATCATCTTGCCCGAGGGCTACAGCGGCCGTATTTGGCCCAGGACCGGATGCGACGCCTCCGGTAACTGCGAAACAGGTGCTTGCCAAGGCGGAATCAACTGTACGTCGCCCGCCGCTGGCGGTCCAACTCTTGCCCAGTTCACTATTGACGGGTATGTATCGCGATCCTCATGAGCATGATGCGCTGATCTGAGTGCTGCGCTAGGTACGCGAAATTCGATTATTTTGGCCCCTCTTCTGTCGATGGCTTCAACGTTCCTGTTGCCATCACTCCTGACTACGGAACGGAATGTGCGTAAATATACACGTCTCCGCTGGCTCATACTAAATCCGACTGTCTACCCAGGCAATTTGGGCCCCGTAATTTGCACAGGCCAAGATGAAGGCACGACTCTTAATTCATCGTTTCATGACCTGCTTGTTGATCCTACTCTGCGTGCTAGGCGAAGGCTGCGACGAAACATTTGCTTGTCCAACAGGCATCCATTACACGGTGGGCTTCTGTCACAGCTAGAGAGTTCTCGGCATACTACATCTTTTCTGGCTCTCTATGGACTACGTAGTTCAAGTTTTTCATTTCATGAACGCATAATTTGGCCCAGTACTAGGGCCTTGTCACGAAATTTACACACCAGCTGCAGCAGTCTTTGTATCCGATAAAATAGTGCGCATGTCGACTGCCAAAGAACGTGAAGCCTGCAGGATATGGTTTGTACCGTCCCTGCTTTTTCAAAACCGCAGGAAACACCTACGGTCACCCAAATGGCAGACACATCAGTAGTAGTATCTTTATGACTCTTGCAGCAGGTCCTAGCAAGAAGCGGCAAATCGATGTCAGGCATATGTTAGACCTGCAGGGATGCGTGCTTGCTAGGGCAGAGTTGTTAATTCAAATCAATTCCCACAGATACTTATATTCACGATATGAGGGCCAGGCTTGATTATAATATCAATAGAGATGATCGACGTGCAAAAATACTCTATATTTTGTAGAACGGTACTTTAATTCACGGCGTTGGTTCTACAAACAAAACATCAACCATTGTCAAGGTAGGAGTGTAAATGATTCTAATATAGCGGAGGCTTCTCCACATCGTTAACGTTGATTCACAATCATGGAGTGGTTGTCATATTCGACCAGAAACAGGCCATCTCTCAGGCTGCCGCCTGTGATCAATAACGGTATTAGGGTAACCTGACCTACTCGTGAGAGTATAATTCAATGGAAGGGATATCATTGCTTACGGTTGATCAACGGAACGTGTAGCTCTCCCTCTCCAGCAAAGATACCCACTCGCGTTCTGGGTCAGACTTGAGGCGTGAATAAGCGGTTAAGACCTCATCTCGTCTGTGCCGAATGTCTTCAAGCGACCCAGAAACCAATCGGTCCCTCACTTTCTCGATCTCCGTCGTAACGGCCTCCTCGGTTGTGCGCGGCCTACTTCCCCAGTCCTTGTCTTTCAACCTCGCAAGAGGGAACACGGACGCGAGGTAAGAAGAGACTTCGCCAACGGCATCCGCGGAAATTTCCGACCCTTTCCAATCAATGCGCGAGGCGAAGGAAACCGGAAGAGCTGCCGTTCTATTGTAAGTCCACCGAGCAGGGATGGGCTGCAAGGAAACCCTGATGCGACTAAGCATAGGGCAATGTGCGGCGAAGTGGGATAACTCCTCAAGGGAGAGGCACATCACGGGCTGGTGTAAGGATAGGTGGCGGCCGGCCCAATAGTAGAAAGCGAAGTGGGATAGGTGTGGCCATGCTCTAGCCATATCGTGGATACCCTCGCGGTGCCAGAATGCAATTGGAATGCCATGGAGGCTAAGAAGGCGTATGTGATGGAGTGCGAACAGTGGGGAGAGAGCGCTACTATCCAGTAGTGAATCGAAGGGGTTGTTTGTCATCGTTGCACTGGCAGGGAAATGTAAGTGCAACACCAGGCCGCGTAGGTTCTCAAAACGCGAAACAGCGATTAAGAGATTGGGCAGAGCGCTGAGATTAGGGCTCAGCTCGCATTGGATTTGGAGGGTAGCCAGAAAAGATGGAGATGTCAGCTCATTCAGGAAGCGTGTCAGAGTCCCGAGATCCGTTGGCTCGCAGCTGACGCTCAAGCAGCGCAGTGCCGCAAAGAATATGGGGGGGAGCGTCGGATCTCTCAGCAATGGAGCATGTTTTGCGGAAATTGTGCAATAGAACGTCTCCAGTAGAGGACGCTGGGCGACCGCAACTAGCGCCTCGGGGGACAAATCCGGGCATGGAACACTGAGAGTACGCAAGTTCTCCAGCGGCGAGAGAAGGGCTCGGGAAAATGGCTCCTGAACGTCGTCTTGCCCACTCCAATCGGCATGGAGGAACTCCACGTCTTGTAGATTGGTACCACGCTCTCGAACAGCGCCAAAAACTTGCTCCATCGTGGCTCGATCGCTTGTGTGCCCTTCGAGTGTTAATAGAGCTGGGCCAATGAATAGGAAGCAAGCGTTTTCAAGTTCTTGTGCCGACCCTATCATTAGAGATTTAACTCGAGGGAAGAGACGTGTCCCTGAGAGCCTCTCAAATTCTGCCATGGCAGCCCAGCAGTTAGGGTGTATAGCGGATTCTTCGTCAACATCCCAGTGCTCGATAGACACCCGGGTGATTCGCCGAGCGTGGTGAGCGAACCTGGCCCACTCCTGCGGAAGGGGAGTACGAGCCATTACCTACACAACAACATAAGTCACGGAATAAATTCAAACCGAATGTGCGCACAAGTATGTCAGGAGGCTGGGTAAGGTGGAGTTGATCGTACTCGAGTCCGGCTTCGGGGAATGGGACTAGCTTCCGTGCATCCTCTGGTAAGCACCTGATGAGCCATCTTATGTCGTAGAGATACTGGCCCCATAATATGTCCATTGCAGGCTCATAGAATGTGTGGCATGTCAAGGCCAAATCGCGGAATTGGGATTTTCCCCCTAACGTTGGCATCGATAACTCGTTCGCGATCTTACGAAGAATCTCGTCTATCTGTAGACAAGGATGCATGGCGGACTATAGCAGACTACGCGTCAGCTGAGAATGCGCGATATTCTAGTTGAATATGATGAATTTCTATCTCACCTACGAATTCCAGAGGTGTCGAAATAGATGAGGTTGATGAAGATGAAAGCTTGGAACTTGACTGCGCCCGAAACGCAAATTGATGGTTTGCAAGCCACCGTGGCCCAATAAGGAAGGCGACGTAGTTCAAGCGTTAACAATGCATATTCCCGATTTGGCGTATCTCAGAATTCTGGAACCAACATGAGACGTACTATCTGAAGGGATAGTGCAGTGATATGTCAAGACCTCGTATGCTGAGAGTAACGGAGGAGGCAGCGGTTCGGAGGAACTCCGAAAAGACCGTGATGACAGGTACGCGCCCGCCCGCATAGCAGCGAAGCACGTACTCCTTGTCCGTCTCCTCTACGTATGGCAGCCATAGGCTCTCATAACGCTCAAGGTCGCTGACCTTTTCAAAGTCGAGGCGGACTTCGTGGAACAGATGACGACGGGTCGAAGAGACCCACCTGGAATGGACCAGACAGCACTTAGAAAGCGCGTCCTTATGGTCATGAAGATCTTCAAGAATCACGTCGATGAGTTCTTGAGAGAGCCGTCGCCCCGGCACAGGTCGTCCGTGCGCAACAACGACCTTGTCCTGGCCGGTGTTGAGTTCGACGAACATGGAGGCTTTATTGAGAGCCTACCCCGACAACGAAGATCATGAGATTTTGAAAGGTCCAATGCTATCTCCAAGATATAACGGACCAGTTAAATTTTGGGTCTGCACTAGAGATTATGGTCAAGACGAAGAGTACTAGTGTGTGACTCGCATGTTGAGGCAGCGGCAGGTCGAGAGGGGACCCCGAAAGTACCTTGTGGCCGCTGACTTGCGAGACAATCATTACATATTCTGTCAGCAATCCGGATGGGCTACGAAAGTGCTTACTATAATCCCAAAACTGTGCACAATTTATGGTGAAGTATATATACCGGATAGTCAGGCTTTTGAAGGACCACCAGAGCAGGATTCGGGGTGTTCGGGGTGCTGTCTCACTCAGTCGCCGAGCAGCTGTCCAGGAAGACAAACAGCAAAAACGCTGGTGAACGTACTTTGTTCTCGATTTATCCTCTGTGCCTTCAGCTTTCAGAAGGCTAATTCGCAATTTCGTGCTCCTAGGAGTGCAGAAATTATGTGTATTATGTAAATGATTTTACAGTGCCCCAGCCACGTCGCTAGTTTCCAGACACCAAATCCGAGAGTTCCACACGCATACCACCAACAGTCGGATATAAAACTAAATAAACCGTACTCTAAAATCCCCCGCATCAGTTGACAGGTAGTTGGAAGACGCTCGACTGCGCGTTCGTCGACGGCACCTGCGTGAAGAAGTCGACCGCGCCGGTCGCGTTCGCGACGCCCTGCAGCCCGCAAACCTTGACAAAGTCGCCCGCAGCCGCCGCACGCGGGCCGTTGACGTACTGCTCGAACGCCGCGAGCGGGCACGACGAGCCGGGGCCCGAGGCGCACCCGGGGACGGGCACGACCGCGTTGTTGATCTGCCAAACCCCGGGATTGTCAGCTGTGTAGTCGTGGGGAGGGGAGGAAGGAGAACGCACCCTGACGCGCACGTACTTCTGCGCGCCTGCGGCCGTGCCAGGGAGCGCGACGCGCTGGCCGGCGGTGTGCTTGACGGTGTCCGCGAGCGGCGCGGCACATGAGAGGCGCTCGAGTGCGACGTACCCGCGGAAGGACACGAGGCGCGACGCGCTGAACGCGAAGGGCGCGCGCGGTATGCGCGTCGCAGGCAGCGGGTACACGCCTGCCGTGTGCGAGGTGTTCCAGAGGCCGAGCGCGGAGACGATCGGCGGGAGGTTGTTGTCGTGCTGCGCGACGGACAGGCTTAGTAAGGGTGTGCAGCGGCGGGGGGTGGTACGTACGGTGAAGCTCATGATCAGGGGCGGAGGGGTGAAAGTCGCGTTCGCGGTTGTTGCGTTGGGTCCGGCAACGAGGAGGTCGGTGACGGCCTTCAGCCAGCCGTAGCCGACGGTAGCAGAGAAGGGATTGCCAGGACCAGAACTAGGTGATTGTTAAGCATGGTGGCCGCATGTGAGAAACAAGGTTTGTCGCACCCGTAGTAGTAGTTGAGGTCGTGTGCGTATTCGTAATCCAGCCATTCGGACTCTACACTCAGGATATTAGTCATTAGTCGCTTGGAAAACCGCAAAGCACAAAATGCGCACTCTCAAATAGATCACAAAACCGCGTGTCACCATTGACCTCCGCCTGGAAGCCACACAGATCCTGCATGACCCCGACATCCGTCTCCACCAGCGTGAGACCGTTGAGATACGCGTTCAGCCTCTTCGCGATCTTCGTCTGGTACGTCGCGCGGAACGCGTTCGACTGGTTCGTGCCGTTATTGCCACCGCTGTAGTTAGGGCAGCCGTTTGACGACGTGAGCGAGTCAGCGAAGGTGTAGTTGACCGAATCGGGCATCGTCACCACGAAGGCGCGGTTTTCGTCAGGCGCGGTCAAGTAGTTTCCCTGTGAGAGGTAGCCCTTGATGAAGTATGAAGCGGTGTCGACGACGCGCTGCTGGCCGGCGGCCCTAAGAGCTGTTCAACGTGGGTACGTCGACAACATTGGGAGGACACGTACCAGACAGTAAAGTTGCTGCCACCCGAAGTGAGCCCGTATTTCTTCCTGAGTTGAACGCCAAGCTCGAAAGATTCCAGAGCCCCAGTGGAAGACAGGAAAAGTGGTTCGTGCGGAACGTCGTCGACAGGGGGGTGCCAAGTCGGGATGAAGTTGAGCGGACCCTTCGCGGTGAAGGTCGCGTTCTGAATCTTCTGGTAGAGTGATTGCCAACCAGAGAAAGAGCCGGGCTCTGGGTACCTCCTATGATAGATCTCAGATCATGAGAGCTCCAGACGTATGTCGTACTCACGAGCCATGTCGCACGATATACGCCGCTTGGTCAACTACGCAGCCGTCAGGAGTGGACTCCGAGATCCCCTCCTCTGGTGGTGCATCGAAATATGGCGAGGCAGGTCCGGAGTGCTGGAGGGGGTTGAAGGTGGACGCGAACGCGCAGGAGACGAGCCAGATGGCAACGATGAGGAATGGTCCGAAAGCCTTCATGCTAAGATGCGATGGCCGACGTCGACTCGCCACATCCTATCCTCGTGCCCATTATATACCATGTCTAAGCACAGTGATCGCAGAATATCGGGCATCTTGGTACAGCTTTAGCAAGGTGCCTGGCACGTCCGTCGCACGAGACATAAGGACGCACCGTTCAGTCTAACTGCAGCGGACGCGGGGGGTTGAAGTTCGTGTGTGAAACATTGTCCCGTTATATTGCAGGCACATTTCGTAGCCATCGTAGTGAAGACAACGATGGGTAAATTTGCCCAATAACTGTTCGCTGGCACGCGGCTTTAACGCACGTTCGTAGGCTCGAGATTGAGCGGTCCGAGCAAACGCATCCCTATTGTCACTGGTACATATGCGTGCCAGTGTTGACGTAGACGTGAAATATCGCCTGAGTCTCCTGACCCTGGGTAGCAGGTATGTGGACGGAAGGTGGTGGCGGTCGGTGTCAGATTCACGGACAGTGATGGGATCACCTTGTTACCCGCGGTTAACCGTGGGTAACTAGCTTTGGGAATTTGTTGCGCCACAAAGGGTCTCACCCTGACCACTGCCACGTAGGTATCGCCCCCTAAAGTCGTCGAGCGGGCGGACTTGGGAACAGAGTAGACCTCTGCCTCTGACGGTCACCCGCAAATAATGGCCATGACCGACATCCCTCAAGAGGTCACTAACTATATGATCAGCTTTCTTCAGGACGATCGCGAAACTCTGCGATCATCGTCGCTCGTCTGCCACTCGTGGCGTCCCGACTCGCAACGTGTTCTCTTTCACACGCTGCGGATACACCTAAGGGACAGATCGATCCACCAGATCATCGCCTTTTTCGCCGGCCCCGAAGATGGCGGCAATATGCCTCAGCGACACGTTCGTGACCTCACGATCACGGCTGACGGCCCTACGCCGAAGAAAGAGCCTGTTGTCACCATGCAGGAATTACTTAAACTCCTCCTCCAGATCCCTGCGCTGCAGGTTCTTAACCTCCATGGCCTTGCGCTGGAGTACGATCACGAAACCCTGACACCGCGTCGGCAGCCTCTGGAACGTCTCGCCCTGAAATTCGTGTGTGGGATCGGCACCCGCGAGGGCTTGATATCCGCCCTTTTATCCATATGCTCTCCGCGAGCGCTGTGCCTTACCCAGCTCAGCTTCGACACGACCAACCCGCAGGTTACTTGGCCGATACCACATATCTCAGGGATCACGACCCTGACTTTACGAGCTCGATGGTCGGTCGCCCAGTTCCTTGAGATCTTCAAGCAGGGAGCCGTCCAAGACCTTAGGGTCTCTTGCTACGTCACATCCGATGTCCAAGCACTGGGCGATTTTCTAGCCGAGGCTGGTCATCAGCTGAAGCGATTCTCCATAGACCTCACCGATTTCATAATGCGAACACCAAATCGTTCGTTTAACCCACTCGTTAATGCACAATACACGCTCACATCCGCATAGCGCTCGAAGAAGACATTCGCCGCTTGCACCTCACACACATGACCTCCCTGACAGAGCTTACCCTGCGCTTTAGCTTCCTCGCCGAGCCGTGGTCCTCCCTCCCTTTCAACGCCTCCATGCTTCGCCTCGGCTCGCGCCTCATCGCGAGCGCGCCCCCTGCGCTACACACCATCGCATTCTCCGTCCAGCTCGACGGACAGGCGGCCACTGAGGACGAGTACCTCCGCCCGTTCGGGCAGCGCCTCGATGCGGACTTGCAGTGGCTTAACTCTGTTGACAAAGAGCGCCCCGCGCTGCGCCGTGTAGTATGGAAGTGGCGGGGCATGGGGAGGCAGTCGAAGTGGTCGCTGGAGCAGCGCGTGCAGCTGAAGCGAAGCTTAGCGGGCCTGTTGAGAGGTCAGTTTGCGTCTTTAGACAAGGGAGACCTTTTGGTGCTCCAAAAGAGCGATGATGAGCCTTGAAGTTGAGTGTTGTAAGTGACGAACTCTCGGCTGGTATCTCATGGTTTTGGCTAAATTTCCTATAGGGTCGCACTTGGCGCCAATGGTCTTGTTGCGCATAGAATATTTCCCGCATAAAGCTCCGGATTGTTGCCTGGGTTTCATAACGGGCTTTGTGGCCGTGTCTTGCGGAAAGTAGACAGATGGGCAATGGTCGAGTTTTTGCCCTTCTCCTGATTATCATTATGATAGAGGATGGCTGGATCATTTCTCACGGGCGAGAGCATAAGACCAGACTGGGACACGCCCCCTCACCTCGTGACCACCTCCACCGAAATCCTAGCTATCACAAGACCGCTGTTCACTTCGCGGTCTAAACCTTTATGGCTGACATACAGACCAAACCGGGGTGTCCATTTTGCAGTGCCACAGCAGAAAAAGGGTTCAATATTGTGTGGGAGGTCGGCCATGCGTCGCTCGCGGACGGGTATTCATCCACTAATACACTCAGCAGGACGAAGAGTACACAGCCTTCAAGGACCGCAGTCCCGCATCTGCTCAACATATCCTCCTCATCCCGAAAACGCACATAGGTATGCCACCTATGTATGTGGAAAACATTGTGTGCTCAGGCCTCGCTATCAGACAGCATCAAATCACTGCACCAGACAGATGTGGCGAGAGGTACAGCCCGTTCGTGCCGGACGTACAACTTTAGCTCACCTAGAACCAGCCGAGAAGATGGCCGAGATTGGCCACTCCATCCTCGACAAACTCGAGGTAAGCCAGGACAAGCGCAGGTACGGCTCCCGCCTGGACAACCTGCGCGCATTCAGACTCATGCAGCGGTGCAGAATGGGATTCGTGATTCCGCCCTTCAATACGGTCAACCATCTCCACCTCCATGTACAGGAGCTGCCCTACACGTCCTGGCTCAAGTCGCTGATGTATCGGGTCGCGCCCGGGACGGGTGGGAACGACAAGGACTTTAGCTGGTTCGTGGAGGTTGAGCAGGCAGTGAAGATCCTGAAGAAGGGACAGGATGTCAGCGTCTTTGCGTGCTAGACGTATCGCTGAGACGGCCGGATTGCTTCCTCCTCCTTTCCGTCGTTCAGTTCTGTCTCGATTAGTCGAGTCCATGGCTGCCGTAACGTTGGTGCAAAAGGATACAGCTTCAACAGATCCGTTGATTCATTCTATGGGACTAGAAGGTGGTGCACACGGTTTTTTCATAAAGAGATCCTGGCCGGCACATTCTCTATCCGTATCTAATGGCTTCTAGACCCCGTCCATAGTAACGTATACAGTAAGGTAAAATGGGGAATTATTGGTATCCCAGAAGATCCGGCTGTCTCTTCTCAGTGTTTGTAGAGTATCGGCGAGAGCTTCACGCATCCAAATATCCACGACAACTTGACGACAACCACAACCGCCTTCGACCCAAATACCTATCATGCAACCAACCGAATATCTTTCCCTCGATCATCTTCCCGCAGGAAGCCCCCCAGCGCAGATACGCCCGACGTGAGCACGCCCCCGCTGTGCGCAGCGAAGACGATCGTCGGCAGCGACCCTGACGCGGTGCCGCGCTCAAGCCTGTCCACTGCATCGCGCTGCGTCATCTGGAGGCACACGAGGACGACGATGAGGGTCGGGTAAATGCCCTGTTCGTGGCACGCAGATCAGCTCCCACGCACAGACGGATCGGGCGGCGGCGCGCTCACCGTGAACTGCGCGAGCAGATCGAGGACGATATACACGCCGTTCGTGTGGGACACGAACGCCGCCGCCACGGCGATCTGCGGGCGGATAGATGTCCGTCAGGGATACTTTCGCTTGTTATGTTTCTATCAGAAGGGAGCACTGACGAGCGTGCAGCAGTACAGGGCGCCGCTTTCGACGAGGAACAGCAGGATGCTGTAGACGGGGATGCGTTCGCTGATGTACGTCCGTCCGCTGATGTCTTCGTGCACAGCCAGCAGTTGATAGTGCTTCCTACAGGTACCAGTGATATATGAGCGGTGGTTTTTGGTCACCTGAGAGCCGCCATGAGAGAACGACAGACCAGAAGCGAATTGCGATGAGCACGACGGCCCAGACGTTCGTGATGAATGTCAGGCCAATGCTCATAGCGCCCCATACGAATACGGATCCAGAGGTGAGGGTTGTCCCAGAGGCGGGGGCGACCACTACGGCGTGGCAAAGTCCTACCGCAGATGCTGATCATAGGGGCTGTCAGGGGGTGTACCGACGGCCGAAGATGAAAACGCTACTTACCAAGCGTACAAGTAAGCAGAACGGCTGGTATCGCGATGACTATCCTGCTGCGATTCCAAAGCACCCAAGCCCTCCATGCGATGATGCTATCGCCAAATATGCACTTTTCCATGTCGAGTGAGAAAATCGAAATCGAGTTCAGTGGTTCGAGTACGCACGTTGATGCACTCCAGTACAATTTGAATGGAGGGCTCTGGAAAGGCAGGGTCTCGAAACTCCAGCGCATCGTCAACAAGCCCACGGTTTATGTGACGAAGAAGGGAGGATGCTAGGAGAGCGATGTGTGCCGTGGAAAGGATAAACATCGTGATTGTGACTGCCGTAAGCACCTTGCTCTGCCTCCGCCGGCTGATACGCATTAGTCGTATGTTTAATGCCACTGCAGCTGCACGGCGCACCGGAGAAGGTACAAGGTGGCCGAGAACGTGACCGCATAAATACCTACACGATCAAAGTGAGCACTAGTCGCGAGAAGACGAAGGAAGGCTTATGACATACCGTAAAGGATGGACTCTATGAGGAGCGCCGCACACTCGACTGTCAGGAGCGGGTACATGTCAAATGTAACGACCTATTCTTGCGGCCGCGTTCCCTGGCTTTATATCTACCCACTGGTTGCCTCGATGGGTATTACGGACGAAGGTACCACAGCCTGCCCCATCTGACGGCGCATCTGTGGTTTCGAAATTGGGAGAGCATGTTGGATGGGAGGACTCGGAAGCAAATCGGTTGCGGGCCTGGTATGATTTGGGTCCTGTTATCCTACCAACTATCGGATCCGGGATACAGAAGGCTGGTAGGCGAAAGGCGAGAGAAGCCTGGCAGCGTCTCAAGGGTGGCGGCTTTCGACTTAACCTAAATTTGAATAGGTCGTATTGTGTGATCAAGGCATTCTTGGACCGATGCGCGGGGGTGACGGACCCTTCGTCACAAAGCTATGCTACCGCTGGATGCCTTCCACAAGTCAACGACATTCGTGAGGTTTGGTTTCCGCATAGGTGGCACCTACAAACTCCCCAACCTCCAATGACTGAGAAATCAGAGCGGCGACCTAAAGACGAATGTTGTAAATTACTCCGTGCTCATCGTGGTCCACATTTTCGGAGACAAAGATTGAATGTTGTCAGGATACGGGTGCCGCCGGCCGCCCGTCCCGATGACGGGGGTCAGTACTAGACGCATAAGTACTACTTAAGTTAACTTAGTTAAGTAGTAAGTCCTAGGTAGACTCCAAACCAAAGAAAAAATATTTGGACGCACTGGGAATTGAACCCAGCACCCCCCGCAGACACAGTCAAGTGCTAAGCGGATGTGATAACCAACTACACCATGCGCCCGTACTATTGGCGCCACAAGCGTCTTCATCATCACTAAGTTCCATCCAACATGAAACACAACTTCCAATGCGAAATCTGCACGCTTCATGGTGGCAGTAGTAAAAAAAGTCGGGTGATAAAAGTTGACGTGATGTACATGCTGACAATATTGAAAATATGCCGAAGTTAGAACCCAAAAGCTCGCGGTCTGGAAACTCCTCTCACGCCTTCTCCTTCTCAGTCTCGCTGTAGTGGTCATCGTGCTGCAACCCCGTATCAGAGCGTGCCTCCCTGCGCAAGAGGGGGAAACACTACTCACAGAGTCGGTGTGCTTATTGTTGACGACGTCATCGAGGGTCTTCTGGCCGACACGGCGGTCGACCTTCCAGGCGGTGAACTCGTGGCCCTGCGCGAAGACGTCCTCGATCTCCTCGAGCGTGCGGCCGGCCGTCTCGGGGAAGCAGAAGAAGATGTGGATGAAGGCCGCGAAATTGAACGTGCCGAAGATGAAGTACGTCTTGTACGCGATTGACGACAGGCCCGGCGGCACCGCCCACGCGAGCGCAAAGTTGAACAGCCAGTTCACCGCGGTCGACACCGAGACGGCCTTGGCGCGCACGCGCATCGGGAAGATCTCCGCGGGGTACGTCCACGAGACGGGGCCCATTGTGATCGCGAAGGAGCAGACAAATAGGTACGAGCAGACGATGACTCCCTTGGTGACGCTTTCATGACCGTTGATGACCCAGACACCTATAGCGGCGAAATCAGTGTGAGGAAAACTCTTTGCATGGAACGGACTTACGAGAGCCATCAACCTCACCCCATTGCCCAAAGCCACCCTGGAGGCCACCGACAAGCATAAGCCAGAAACCCATGAAGAAGGTACCACAGAGAAGCATTGGGCGACGTCCCCAGCGGTCGATGTAGATGATAGCAGGGACTAGATGTGGTTGTAAGACGAGTGATGTTATAGACAGTGCAGAGGAGCTTACTCGTCAGGACAACGTTAAGGACATACTGTACCGAGTCCGCAATGAGGTTACCACGGCGCCCGGTCAAACCAGCGCCCTGGAAGACGTAAATAATGTAGTACCTATCGTCACGGTCAGCGGTGCCCTACCCCGGTATAAAAAGCGGCTACTCACATCATGATGTTCATGCCTGAAAGCTGACTCCACATCTGCAAACTGGCACCGAGGTGGACACGGCGGAGGATACCCGGCTTGAGAAGGTCGAGGTAGGACTTGGCGCCCTCGGTGCGCTCAAAACGGACTTGCTCCTTGATTTCGGCGAACTCAAGCTGCACAAGCTCGTTGTCGGCGTTGCCCTGGCCGTGAAGGTCCGCCAGGATCTCGAGGGCCTCGTCCGGCCGGTCGTGGTCAATGAGCCAACGAGGAGACTGCGGCCGCCATCAGTAACTAGTCCTTCACCGGTTGTCACGGAGTGGCACTTACCTCAGGGAATATGAGCATGCCGAGAGAGAGGATAATGGCGGGGATCATCTGCAGACCCCAAGGGATACGGAAGCTGGCGGTTCCGTTGATGTAGGAGCAGCCAAACTCGACAAAGTACTGCAGGAAGATACCCCAGGTGATGGACCACTGCTGCATCGACACGAGCCGGCCACGGATGGCGGGGGCAGTGATCTCGGACTGGTACAGCGGGACGACGGCAGAGGCAAGACCGACGGCGATACCAGAAATGACACGACCGGTGACGAGCATGCCGCGGTCGACGGCGGCGCACTGTAGGATGCTGCCGAGCACCCAAATCCAGCCGGAGATGATGACAACCTTCTTGCGGCCGATCCTATCGGCGAGGCTGCTCACCATGAGCGCGCCGACGAGGGAGCCTGCGGGCATCGCTGCGACGATGGCGCCCTGCGCGTTCGAGGTTGGGTTGCCGAACGTGTTCTTGTAGGCGTCGTTCTACGGAGGGCGTTAGGGAGGGTGATGTGGGAATGAACGAACAGCATACACTGAGAACTCCAGACATGGACGAAATGTCCAGTCCGAAGAGGCCGCCTCCGATACATGCGAACGAGCCTACAACGTACTGTAGCAGGGAGGGTCAGCTACACATGCTGATGGTAGACTTTGTGCGGATGACATACGGGGTTCGATGCAATTCGTGCGCTATACTGTGAAATGCTGGTCAACGCCATGTATAGCGTTTGGAGGGGCGAGTACAACTTACACCCTTACCCATCTTGAAGTCTCCGTGTTTGCCTGGCCTATCCGCCGCAGGTGAACGGTCAGAAAGAGAACAGGGGGAGGGTGGGAAGCGAGAAGGACAGAAAGTCGGGGAAACCGAAGCAACTGCCCCGGTGCCCAGGCTTTATACCGTACACATTGAATGCTCGATTTGGCCAGCAGTGCGCCCATCAGGGCACGATATGAAGCTCCATGCTACCGGGCCGTACGACGGAGGAGTGAACATTGAACCAAGGTTGCAACTACCGTGTTCGCGCGGGGCGTAGTTTGATCATGCCTACATCTCGCTTGAGCGGGGTTTCTGGTCCGGTTCCGACCTCGTCGCGTCTACTCTAGGTAGAGCTCAGTGCACCTAGGTAAGTTCCGGCGTAGGCCTCGCGCAAAGGGATGTAACAGAGCTACTCACCGTGAGCACAGAGCTTTTTGGGCGACGCAACGAAGGGCCTGAGACCCTCTCCTCCCATCGATCATAGCCGTCGAATTCCGCCCACGGCCTGCTCGCCGCGCCCGGCATTCTTCCAAAGCAGTATTCAGTTCGCTAAGGTGGTCAGCAGGACAAGGCACAAGAAGCCTGTACGAGAGCGAAGCATGTGTGTTCGTTGATAGACGCACTCTGTGAGACCCCCGTGGGGATGTTCCAGCGCCGTCCCCATACTCTTTCGGTGACCGCGATGATGACCCATCAGAACATGTGCAACATGGTGGCTCTACCTGTATGTTTGGCCTGCACCCAGCTGCGATGATCCGCCGCTCCCGGTGTTGGAGGGCGTTGCGCCTGCGGACTCTGTACACCTTCGTTCGTCGTAAAACATGGATAACGGTCCGTAGAGAATGGGCATATGATGAATGACGTCATAGGATGGAACGATAGACTTCGACGACCTCCACAAACGAAGCCACACCAAGCGCGGGGATATTTAAGTCTTCGCATTGCCCCTACCTCATATCCAAAAATATGTCGCCTCGATAAAGGCGTATAGCAATAGGGACTCCTGTAATGCGTCGTCAGTAAATACGCTGACAGCAATCGGGAACGCCACAAAGCACCATCACTGCGGTCTCACGGATTGATCTCCGCTCGCCAGGTTTGTACAACATGCCACCTCGACCTCGGTGTTATGATGGTCAACAAACCTGTCAAGCGCCCCCCCTTTGACAGGTTTACACACCTGAAACCTCCGATTCCCTCTCACTCCAAGTTAAATGTCGCCCTGATC
>KN840628.1:4189-48294 GCA_000832265.1 Phlebiopsis gigantea 11061_1 CR5-6 | reverse complement strand
GTTCTTTTCGGCACAGCGGGTCCACGGATGTTCACCGTGATGCCCTTCCAGGTTTTTCTGGCCTGTCTGTGCGTGTTTTCCAGTGTCTCCAGTTTAACGACATGGTGGTCTTCTCGCGCAGCCTTTCAAACGCGCCACCTGGGCCCGATTTGGGTGACGCCGAAATTAAGGTTCGTTGTGTAACCGTAACGCGCGTCGTAGAACCTAAAGAGAAGGCCGTCCTACTAGGGTGGTTGATTTCCCACTCTGCTGAGCGCCGCAAACGTTCGCTATCTGCTACCACCACGACGTTTGCAGAACGAAATGCCCCCCTCCTCTATAGCGGACTACAGACGGCGAACGATATGCTACGCTCTCGCTGAAGGTCACTGTATGCGGCGGACCTGCACTTTCAACCATCACCTCGTCGACCCCGCCGAGCTACGATGGCTCATTGGAGTTGTGGAGGAGGAGGAAGAGATGCGGAAAGTCTCCGAGGATCACGTCTACCTTGTCGTGGAGTTCACTTGCGCGTCTGGCAAGCCAGACTCAGGGAAGTGGCTGGTGAGGATTTGCAGCGGAGAGAGGGTCATGTTATCCAGGGATCCTGCGTTTAAGCTGTTAAGCTCGGAGCTGCGCTACCCCATGCAGGCGGAGTCGCCGTTTCTCATCCGAGCTGTTTGGGACTTGGCGCAGCGTATTTTCAAGGAGAGCGGTGTATCTCTGTCTTTGGTATGTTGTGGCGACTCCATATACACACGTTTATGGCAATTGACAAGTCGTCCTTGAATAGCCGCATTGGGAGTCGGGCGATCTGGCCTACACAATGTGCAAGAAGTACGAAATGAAGCAGCCTCATGATGAGTCGAAGTGCCATAATCGCCACGACTTCATAGATTTCACGGATATTGAGGATAAGCTGCTGAACTCTACTCGTGGGAGCACATGTAACTCTGCAGGGCAATGCTGCGTCCGATTCACATACTCTCTGTCGCCGGAGGCTGGATTCATCTGGGATATTACCGACAGAGCAAGGGGCCGTGCGGTTGTTAGCGAAAGCCATGATTTGAGTGCATCTGTAGAAGCGCTGCTAGAATACCTTGGGCATGATTATGTCAACTCAGAGTTGCCTGCGCCGCTGGTGGGTTCGCTGTTGCTTCAATTTGACATGCACACCTCTGATTAGAGAGCGCTTCTTGTACAGCTGGGCAAGTCCGAATTACCGCAACATACCACAGGAAGTCCGCATCTGCCAGACAAAACCCATGATGAGCATCTGCCAAATTATTCCACTCTATCCGGAGAAACCAACTCGCCCAAGTCAGACGGCAGTGCCCCCACCACTCAAGCTTTCCATGATGCATCCGACCCAGACTCAGCCCAGCGCAAAGTCGAAGAACTCATTAATTCAATGAGAGCCCGGCCCGCTCCGCGTACAGAAAAGGCCACTGCTCCTCCAAAGGGCAACGTCAAGGAACCCATCCACGCAACAAGGCTTCCTTCTACCTCTCGGGACTTTGTCGGCGTTACTCCGTCCGCTCCCCCACCACCACCACCGTCTGCACCTCCACCGCCACCGTCGTCTGCACCCCCACCACCATCGTCTGCACCCCCACCACCATCGTTTGCACCCCCACCACTGTCACCGTCTGCAGCTGCGACTCCTACCACTTCGCCTCCGACAAAGACTAAGAAACAGAAACAGAAGAAGGGCAAGATCAGCGAGGACCAGCCTAAGGTCGCCGCGACGGTAGCAGGCCCTGCCTCGGCCGGGGCGAGGGGTAGTGTCCGACCAACAGCACCCTTGCCTCTCCCCTTATCCTCCTCTCCAGACTTGCGTGTAACTTACCCTGCTGTGGAAACCACTGCGGCCAACATATCTTCGACGGCAAGTCACCCTATGCAGGATGCTGCAGCACCAGTTAGTCTCAAATCGAACAAAAGCACCGCGGAACTTGCCCCCTTATTGAAGAATAGCGCCACGCATAGTGCTGGAGTTACATCCACAGTCACTCAGACTGTGAAGCCGGCTTCCCCCTTACCAGAATGTACACCAGTAGCTAGTCAATGCAGGCCCACTACAACCTTCAGAGACACTTCTTCCCTCCCGCGGCAGAAGATTGAAATTCAACATTCAACGCAGGCTAAAGACTCCCCTCGTCAGTATGCCTTTGGTACCACTGAGTGGCCCATAAGCTACTCGAATCGATCATCGACTCCTACGCCGACTACGCAGAAGAGCACTCAACCTATGGCCAGCAGCAGCGCGTACACTCAGAGCAATGTGCAAGATTCACCTGTCGCCGGGCCGTCTCGCCTTGTTCATCGGTCCCCTGTCCCCGCAGTCGACATCACTCGCAGCGCAGCTACGCGTTCACAGCCTGCCGCCAAAGACGAGCCCAAATCCTTGAACACCATAACATACGCCGGAGCCCTGCACGCAGCCTGTGTTTTTGTCCCCGGCTGCTACTGCGCCATGTGCTCTCCCAAGCGCCGCCACCTCCGTCCCGGACATCCCAGCGCGGTTTGCTCGCATCCCCCTCATCACCGACCCAGAAGGGGGTCCTTCGATGAATGGTGCCTCACCAAACACCGCGACATGGCCGATGTACAGGCGTTCAAGGACTGGCTCACCCGCCCCGACGGTCGTCCTCGTAGCAACGATCCGGCCATCCGCCAGTCTCTCTTCGTACCCAGCGCGGGTGGCAGTGTGTATCGCGAAGAGTGCTACATCGACTGGCTGGCTTTCCACGGGCGCAGGCTCGACGACGACGACGCTCTCAAGACTTGGTTGGACAATCCTCTAGTGGAAGACAGAGTCGACGACCTGTGGACAACTTTGAAAGATCTGGTAAAATGGGCATTGCCAGGATGGATTGCGTGAGAGTTTACCTGCTGAGACGTGACGCTTTATGGGACAATTAGCGGTCGATTATCCGAAACAACCATAATGATCCTACACTTTGTCTCGAAGTCTGCTGTTCTGCGAGTTCTCTCACCTCATTACGGTATGCTCGACTAGTGACAAAATCAGGGTTGGGAAGCGCCGATATACGCAGTAGATGGCTGGGCGCACTGGCGATCATGCTTCTATGCAGATGCAATTACAACGGATATTACAGTACCAGTACAAACACGAGGAGACCTAGGAGCATATATCGCATCCTCGAAGAATCACGAAAGACAAGGTGGGGTAGATTATGATTGAGAATTCATCGAGAATCGTGGCACGTGTAGTTCATACGATTATCGTGGAGGGGATGGGCAGAGGGTGTTGGAGGAGTTACAGTTTTAGGCTATGAGACCCCCAGTCATGCCATCGCCACGACGCGTTGCAGTGACACCGCGAAGCAAGATGACAACCAGGGCGAATGTAGTGAGTACACTGGGATGAAAGCCGTAAGCCAAAAGAAACCGCTGATGCAGAAATGAGCGTACAATTCGACCCAGGCAAACGCCTCGAGAGAATTCAGTTGTCCGCAATACGTAATTGAATCCCGGCTAGTCATGTCTCGGTTAGAACGGCGCGCGCACGCGGAAAACTTCGTGAAGTTTACGTACCCGCAGTTCAAGCCCCCTCCGAGGGTGTCCGTAATGGCTGCAGCTCCCGCCAGCCAGAACACCCAGGTCAAGAACATGCTGCGGGGCGACGCGTGTTTAGGATATGCAACGCGGGAGACAACATGTAGACTCACTAGATGCCATGGCTGCCGACACTCGTGAGGAAAGAGCCAGTGGCGGAGTGGAAGAAGAGAACAGAGTAGAGTGAGGAAAGGACAATCGTCCAAATGGAAGTGAACAGGAGGAAACGGGTGCGGTCTCGTTCGGTGACTGAGAGGTAGTTATGGTGGGCGTTGTATCGCGAAGTCAGCCAGGCCGAGATGGCGAGCTGCGAAGGGAAGGGGTGATTAAAAAAGTTTCTTCAGAGAATAATGTGCTTCAGCCCACCTCGATAATGGCGAAGAAGATGATGAGACCAAGGGTGACTGGAGCAAAGCGTTACACAGGAGGAGGATGGCATGGTACACAATACTTACTGGGGTGGCCCCTGCGGACGTGTGGCGCCCAAGACGGCATGCTGTGGAAAGATTGAGGTGGGGAAGAGGTCGTGGGGGAAATTGGTGCAGATCGTAAGGTCGTGGTTGCGGTACAAATAGCCTCGGCGGCTGGCCGGACTAGTTCAATTTGACTAAACGAGGCGGCCCGCCGCATGACGTCACTCCCCACGATCCACCGAACCAACACCGGCTTTGCACGTGCGCTGCCGTCCGCCCGGCTGATCGCGGTAGCGCCACAACGCCTGCTCATGAGCGCCCACAGCCTGCAGCCACTGGCACCACCTGCTTTGTCCTTCTGGCCAGCTCGTCGTCGCTGCTGCAGTCAACGCCATCTCCTGCAGCGATCCCAGACTTCTACCTACCATTATTGCCGCCTGGAGACTCTTCACAGACGACGGCTCACACCAAACTCGGATGTCGCTGAACTCATCTGCCTTGTATGTCCCTGTATTCACACCCCCAACGCCTGCGCCGTCTCCGGGACCCAGCTCGCAGCCCCCACAATCTACTGTATCACTATATAAGCACGACTTCTCTTTACTACCCCCGTATCAGCGCCGCCAGTTCTTGTCGGCTATCCTCAACGATTGTACACCTGACGAGCTGCTCTTCATCTCCACCACAGTTGCCCCTCTGCTAAAGCGCGACTTTCTTCGTGAACTCCCTCCAGAGCTTGCAATCCACATTCTTGGCTTCATAGATGATCCACGTTCTCTGCTGAATGCCGGGGAGGTCAGCCAATATTGGCACGCCATAGCGTCTGAAGAATGTTTATGGAAGGCCTTGTGCGAGGCGCACGGTTTTCGCGCCGATGCAGATGATTGGGACGTGCCAGACGTTGTATATGATCATCCCCAGCCTCCAAGTCCCATTTCACCGGCCATGAATAGCGTCCACCCGCAGTCCCCTCGCTCTCCCAGGTTCTCCTACTACACCCACTTCAAGACGTCCTATGAGTGCTGTACGTGCTTTGTCAGACCTATCACACACGCATTGAAGCGCATACAGTGACGAAATGGCGAACTGGCGGTACTCTCCTCCGTCGCATTCCTCTCACCTCGCACCATCATCTCCCAAACGATGCAATGCAACCCCCTGTCGCGAATCCGTCATCTGCTGTCCCCACCTCCATTGCTCTCGACTCGGATTGGCTCGTGATTGGCCTCGCAAACAGCAGGATCCACATCTTCAGTGCGCGCACTGGCGTCAGCTGCCGCACCCTTGTTGGTCACACTGCTGGGGTCTGGGCGGTCGCTCTAGTACGAGCTGGCGGACAGCGAGCAGACACGTCGGGCCTCGAGGAACACATGCAGAACATGGACATCTCCCCTCCGTCTGTCACGCCAGCTGGCGATCCACTCTCCCAGCCTATGCGTGTCGCGCTCGGATTGGAGCCTGTACCCGACGAGTGGCCAACAGAGCCGGGAAGGCAGTCTACCAGACAAATTCCGTACTCCCCTCCGCACGGAAGACCGAGTGAACCGTCTGGAACGTCAGATGGATGGGGACAGCCTAATTCGCTTGTAGTCAGTGGAGGATGTGATAAAGACCTTAGGGTGTGGGATGTTAAATCCGGGTGCGTTTACCTCTTAGATCTTCGCTATCTCCTGTCTAACTCCAGCTAGTTTCTGCATATATGCGCTGAGGGGTCATACCTCGACGATACGATGTTTGATGGTGCTGCACAATCGCCCGATCGCTGTTACAGGCTCTCGAGATCGCACGCTCCGCGTGTGGGATGTCCAGCGCGGCCGTTGTCTTCGCGTTCTTGAGGGTCACGGGGACAGCGTGCGTACGATCGATGTCTGTGGGAACAAGGTCGCAAGTGGAAGCTACGACTTTACATGTCGCCTATGGGATATCGACACCGGGGAGTGCTTGCATGTCTTCAGAGGCCATCACCATCAGATCTACTCTGTCGCATTCGATGGGCTTCGTGTTGTGAGTGGGGGCATGGACACCACCGTTCGCGTATGGGATGCGCAGACCGGGTATGTCAGCTTTCTGACAGCCATGGCTCATCAAGCTAATTCTTGTTTCTTTCTATAGAGCTTGTTCCGCCCTCCTTCAGGGCCACACCGCGCTCGTGTGCCAGGTTCAGCTCTTCCACAACACCCTCGTCACCGGAGGCTCTGACGGCCGGGTCATCATCTTCACAATGAACCCGTCATCCTCGTCCCTCGCCGTCTCCCCGCCCATCCTCTCCGCCGCGCCATCAACCTCCTCCGACATTGGCTTCCCCGCCTCCCCGCTGCTCCAACAAGTCGTCCGGCCGAAGCCCGGCACGGGCGCGCTCGTTGAGCCAAAGCCGTTCTCGAGCGTGCAGCGACTCGCTGCGCACGACAGCTCCGTGACGGGCCTGCAGTTCGACTCGCGCTTCCTGGTGACGGGCGGGAACGACGGGCACGTGCGGCTGTTCGAGTTCCGGCGGGACAGCAGGAAGTTCGAGTACGTGCGCGAGATGAGCGACCCGTGCGAGAGCGTGTGGAAGGTCGCGTACACGGAGCAGACGTGTGCGATCATGTGCAAGCGCGCGGGCAAGACGCAGGTCGAGATCTGGAGCTTCCGGCCAACGGATGTGAGAGACTGATTCCTCTGCTGCTGGCCTCCCTCCGTGTCGCTGGGCTGTTGTGCTTACGAGGTTTCTTTTGATAACAGGACAGTCTCGCGTTTGAACTTCCTGGAGACATGCTGTAGCGTTCTACACTATTGAAATCCTTAATGGATTATAACTCGTTCTGAGTGACGCGAGCGTTGTCCCTCAACGGCCACGACACCAACGGACGATTGATTTATATAAGCCGTGTTCCAATATTTCATGCGCTTCGTTATACGTTTGTTATTGTACATGGCTGGTCCGAATAATATTATACATTGCTAGGTATACAGGCGTTCTGGGGCGATGCAGCAACGAGAAAGCGAGAAAGCAATGAGATCATGACGGTGTTTGGGACAAGGTCTACAGCCTGCGCTTGGAGTCATGAGATGAGGAAGGAGTGAAGTTGCCTCCCATGGCGTCTTGATACGACGGCGGGGGATCGTGCGCGCTGGGAGAAGCTGTAAAGGTTGGGTGTGTATTGGAAGAGCGAGATGCGTTGTTGGCTGGTGCAGAACGTCTCCGTCTGTGGTCTCCCGATGGCCGAGGTGGCGCGGTCTATCGCACCCATCAACGACTGGAGGGCTTTACACAAATCATAGGACTTACTGAGGATCGACGATGATTCGAAAAACCTGCCTGCGGTGTCCCTTGCTGTTCCTGCGGTTTCCCAGAGCTCGCCGCGAACTGCCGCTCGAGGAGCGAAAAGGCCGAGTTGAGGTCCGTTCCGGTAGCCACGACGGGCTGTGGAGACGCTTTCTGCTGATAGCCCCCGACAATGCAGCGCAATGTCACCCGCCACATGGGGTCAGGCCTGGGACCCGCCTGGCGGAGGTACTCGATTTCGATGAGGGGGCGGTAGTCTTTGTATCCGCGTTCTTGCACGCCTTCTGCGAGAAGCTGTTCGACGCGTGTGGTGTCGAAGAGGGTATGGCTGTACGTGCAGGAGTGCCCTCTCCGGCAACACTGGGCCATGAACTGCCGACAGAGGGTCCTACGCTCGGGGTCGGGCTGATGCAAAGAGAACGAGTCGGTCAATGAGCGGACAGCAGTGACGACGGTGGGAAACCCTAGGACTTACCGGATGGGTGCGTCCGAAGACCTTTCGTTCAAGTATAGTCATCGCCACAACAGCTTCCCTCGCCTGTCCCTTGGTCGGGTACGTAGGCTGGACGCTCACGCTGCCTACGCTCGCGTCCGTCCCGAGGCCCCCCGTACGCAGCGTCGCGCGCCCGCCGTTCACCAATTTCATCCTCCACTTCGTCTCGTCCGGATCCGCGTCGTCCGGGACAGTGGAGTACTTGGTGTACTCAACCAGGAAGTAGACCTTCTCCTCCCCGTCGCCGAGGGAGGTCTGAGACGATGTGTTTATGTCCCCTACGAGAGCAGACACGCGGCCGATGTCGAGAAGCGCATGGCTAAACTGGCACGTCTGTCGTGTGCACATCCCGTCTGTAACGAAGCTCTTGCATATCGAGAAGTTGCGGGTGTATTCGACGTCGGGCATGGGCTCGCCTTCACGTCGCTCTGTCAGCTGCAGGCAGAGTCACAGTAGAAAGTATGTCTGAGGTCAGGGTACTTGGATGTAAGAGGTGAGGCGGCCTGCAATGCGCAGACTTGAGTATTTCAGGGCTGTCCGAGCTGTGCGGGACTTGACAGGACCCTTCCACGTGCGGGACCCGACGAAGCGCTCAAGACGAGAGATCCAGTTCCAGAGCCATGTAAGGGCGGTACTTATCTTGTGGGCCTCAGTACTAGGTGTTATGTACTGAGCGGTGAGAGAAACGATAAATGTCTTGGCACCAGAGTGTGATGGGCGCTTGCCCTTCTGACCGCTGACCGCTGACCGTTGTTGGGTATTCAGTGCTTACTTCGCTTTAGATACATACTATCGCAAAGGGACAGCAATGTTATGACGGAGACGGCAGTGTCTGTACAGATGTGCGTACCACTTTTCACAAGCTTTAATTCTTTGCACCAACCGGCACACTATAATACTGTAACGGCTTGACCGTTACACGGCCTTTCGGGCACGCCTACTACGGGCACGGAGTTGACTTGTAGTACTCACATGGACTCTAGTTTGCATACGGACTCTGTCTCGGACTCGATCTCATTATTCTGTTGTATTTCGTTCTCATTTTTCGACGTTTCGTTCTCATTTTTTCGACGCCCGCGCTAATCGTTTGTACATGTTTTGTTTCCGCGCTTAGCATCTGCTGTCGCTCTCTCCGTTTGTACTCCTTACGTTCAAAATGGAGGGTGTTATCATGCAGTTATTGACAAAATATCGCCAAGCGACGTCACGGTCTCTAACCCATCTACGAGGTATATATGCAAACATACCACAAAGTCCATATTCTATCGAGTTGCCGACCACCCTTTACCGCGCACCGTTGGGATCGTAAACGAAATCCCGGTACACTGGCTGCCACTGCGCCGCCTTGACTCGCTCTCTCACCTCGCCTTTCTTCCATGGGACACCCGCAGTGCCCTCGTCGATCGCCTGCTCCGCGACCGCGACCGCGATCTCGAAGTTGACCATGGGCGCGTCAGCAAAGTCGGGGAGAAGCGGCAGGTCAGGATCCCTGAGCGCGGGCGCGAGAGAGGCGAGGCGCTGTGCGCCGGCAATGATCATGGTGTCCGTCACTGTGCGTGCTTCTGTGATCATCGCGCCGAAGCCAAGGCCTGGGTAGATGAGGGCATCTGTGTATGGAAGCGTGAGTGGGACGACACATGGGACTGGGAGGGTAGCGTACTGTTGCATTCCGCGATGCTGTGAGCGAAGAACCATGCATCAGCTTCTCAGCCCCCAGATGATCAAGTAGGAGGCTCACATGTACTCTTTTCCATTGGGCTGGCGGCACGGTGGGAAAGGACTGCCAGTCGCCATGAGCGCACGGCCTTCCGTCCAGTCGTTCGCCAGACTTGGCTTGACCTCCACGAGCCTGTCCGGGTTCGACAGCGGCATAATCAACGGCCGCTCGACATGCTTCGCCATCTCGCGGACAACCTCCTCTGTGAACGCGCCCGCCTTGGTCGAGCATCCAATCATGATCGTTGGTTTGACCTTCTTGACGACCTCAAGCAGGCCGACTTCGCCATTCCCGTCCGTCGGCACGCCCGCCCACTCGGCGTCGGGGCGAGCGAATTCCTCCTGCCCCGCGCGGATGAACTGTCCGAGGCTCTCCTTGACAAGTCCGTGGCGGTCTAAGATATAGAACCCGCGCTTCGCGTCTGACGCAGAAACGCCGTCGATCTTGACGACACCGTCGCGCAACTGGCGCGCAATGCCGAGTCCCGCTGAGCCTGCGCCGTAGATGAGGAACCGCTGGTCTGCGAGCCTCGTCTTGGTGACGCCGACGGCAGACATGACAGCTGCGAGCGCAACAGCGCCCGTGCCCTGCACATCGTCGTTGAAGACCGCATGCTGATCGTGGTAAAGGTCGAGCAGGCGTTTGGCGTTGCTCACACCGAAGTCTTCGAAGTGGAGAAGGCTGTGGGGATAGTGTTTGCGGACGAGCTGGACAAACCTGAGGAAATGTTACAATAAGACTGGATGAGGGAGGATTGATCCTCACTTGTCAACAAATCTGTCGTAGTCCGCTCCACGGACACGCTTCTGCGGCCATCCCTAAAAGACGTGGTGAGCCTCGTTGAAGGGGTTAGTCATAAGATAACATACAACGTATAGATCGTCCTTCAACAACTCTTCGTTATCCGTTCCAACGTCTAGAGCGACACTGACGGCTTTGGTAGGGTTGATACCGCCGACTAGTCTACATGTACGCGCTTAGTCCTAACGACCGATGGGATAAGTATATTCAAGACCTACGTGTAGATAGCGGATTTTGCGGTAGCAATCTATGACGGCACTGGGTATGAGCGAAACGGACCGTTGAGAATCATTGGGCTACTCACGCCGATACCCTATAAATTTATCAGAAAGAGCGAACGCTGATATTGTGCGTAGTATACTCACTCCGACACCTTGGTCACCAATGCCTAGAATAGCCTCTGCATCACTCACGACGAACAGTTGAATGTCGCGACCACGGGTCTGCTCGAGGAAATCTTGCTCCATGCTATCTTCATGTGGGTACGTGAGGAACATGCCCTCACTTCGTCTGAACAAATGGGAATAGTTGGCAATCGCATCTCCTTGGGTCGGGGTGTAGATGATGGGGATGAGCTCCTTTAGATGCCGTTGGATCAAGGAGTAGTACAAGACCCAGTTCTGGTCTTTCAAGCTCTGTCGAGGTTGAGACGGAGATCATGCGAGACCGCTGGTGGAAACTGACCTGCAGGAATGTATTCTTGCGAATGGGTGTATCACGCGTTTTGAGCTGGTCGTATGCACGGTGACATTGCTCGTCGAGGGTGTTCACGCGATAGGGCAGACGTCCGGTCAGCCCGAACTCTTTGCGCTCTGACAACGGAAACCCGGTGCCTAAAACGTCAGAGAAAGTCAGCACTTTTCTCCCAATCCCGCGCAAATTAAAACTGGCCCTTATTGTACGTCGGGTGGGTCAGAATGGTGTCTCCGCGCAGTGCCATGCGCAGGGGTTTGGAGTTCTTCACGGCCTTGCCTGCCAGCTCCGAATACCTGAGAGCGATGGTCATGGTGTCGAGCACGCTGCAGGCGGCGATACACGGGCTCAGAGACGGCGAGTCTGGGAGGAAACTGTGACAGGCTCTGATCTGTGGTGCCGTGTTTTATACCGCGCGTCATGGGCTCGTGCGTGGGTGCTCTCCGCGCAGGGCTGGAAGGCGTGTATCCATGCGCTTTGATGCCCGTTCATAATCCAGAGATACGGTGAAATGGACGGGTTATTTTTGTGAGGCATTATTTCGGTCGTGGGCGGAGGATGAGAGCGAAGAAGAGGCGAGAGCATGGCGGCGCCTGGGTCCGGGCGCAGTGATGACCTCGGTACATATATATAGCTGTGCACTCTCGCCTGCACTGGCCTCCATGACCTAGACACCCCGACTCCCGCCACAAAACTGCTCAAGACTAAGTAGACGATTCGAAACGACCCCGCGTTCATACACCACTCGGATATGGGCCGCTGGACGCAATATGACGAGGTGAGTAAGGACGGCGCTTTGTCTCGGTGCTGCGGGGTGACGTGGGGTTTCGCAGGACTCAAACCGCTTGCCAGAGGGCATGCGTCGTGTAGGATACGATGCGGATGAGGGCAGGTACTACTTCAGGGACATGGATGGGAAGCTGTGGGCGGGTGCGGAAGGCGCAGAGTTTGGCGAGCTGAAGGAAGGTGAGCTGGACCTATTTGAGGATACCCCCACCTTATGTGCTGACTCCATCATGAATGTGTCTAGTGCACGGCGTACCAGCCGTGTTAGACGAGGCTTACGACGGGCATGAAGACCTGGAGGCTGCGGGGCGTCGCCTTGACGGCTATCAGCCCCTTGCAACGGATGTCGTGAGTGCCTTTTCGTCCCCTGCCTCCAATGACATCTAAAATACCCCTCGCTCCAGGGTGCTACACCCCATTCTACGCGGGCACTCAACATGCAAGCATACCGCACAATGTTTCCTTTCTTCATGATGATCATCGTTGCCCTCCTCCTTGTATGGCGACTTGTTGGCCCGTTCTCGCATACCGAAACTCCACCAGAGGTATCGTTCTGTACTGGCGAAACCCATGCTTACCGCGTGGTCAAGGGAGACACTTGCTGGGATTTATCTCAAAGAAATGGCTTCACACTAAAGCAGCTCAAGGTCTCGAACCCAGGATTGAATTGCGACTCGCTAATGCCTGGAGAGATGATATGTCTTCCCACTAGCATACCTAGCAGCTCCAAAAGACGGTAGTCGCGGCACTGATATGTCTCACTCATGACGGATTTTCTCTTGGTTTCACTACTTTCTCGCATTTGGATCTCTTACATTGTAATATAGCGTCAATGCCACTCATTGGATCTTTTGGACTTGATGTCGTACAGTAAACGTGTCGTCGGTCGTAGTACGGTATATTCATGGCTTGAAGCAGCGGGTAAGCAAGATGATGTCATTACTCTCGAGCGCATCACGCATAACGCTCGTGACCGTGACCCGCCCGAAGGGCGGGATGGCGCTTACATCCACGCTTCAAGCAGACCACCACTGTCCAGCATGGCCGACATCTCAGCACCACCTGTAATACCCCCGCTTGCCGCGCCGCCACTGAGTGCCGACCCCTCTCAGGCCAGCCAGCCAATCATAGCGCCTGTACCTGTCGATACTGTTGCTGACATCGAGCCCGCCGCACCCGCCGAGCCTGAACATGTCTCTGAGACGCTGTACATCCAGAACTTGAACGAGAAAATTCAGATCCCCGTCATGAAGGCGAGTTTGCGCGGCTTGTTCAAATCGTACGGCGAGGTGCTCGACGTCGTCGCGCACGCGAACCTGCGCATGCGCGGGCAGGCGTTCGTGTCGTTTGCGAGCGTAGATGCTGCGCAGAAGGCGTTGAAGGAGGTCCGTGGGTTCCCGCTCTACTCAAAACCCATGGTATGTCCAGTCGTGCTGCTGAGAGCCAGGATGGAGCTGATTTTAGGAGTAGCAAATATCATTTGCGCGCACGCGCTCAGATGCAGTCGTAAAGAAGATAGATCCTACTAGCTTCGACGCACACAAGAAGAGGAGGGATGAGCACAAGAGTACGTTTTTCTTCATATTTGTCGATGGTTTCGTTTATTTAATATACCACATCCCTTGCAGAGGCGACGAGGTACACTAACCCTATCAAAGCCAAGTTCCGCCAGAAGCGACTCGCTGCTGAATGTAAGTTGTTCATCGCTGCTAGCCGCAAGCTAAATCTCATATCGCCTATTAGTGGATGGCGCTGCTGCTGCTCCAGGCACAAGACGTCCACATGTCATGATGCCCGACGAGTACCTTCCGCCCAACAAGATTTTGTTCTTGCAAAACTTGCCAGAGACGGTCACCAAAGACCAACTCATGGCTCTCTTCTCGCAGTATGTAAGCTCACTCCTCGGTTCATACATGCCTCATGAACTTCCTCAGATACCCCAATTTGCACGAAGTCCGTCTCATTCCAACGAAGAAGGATATCGCTTTCGTGGAATACTTGGACGAAGGCAGTGCGACAGTCGCCAAAGATGCGCTACACAACTACAAGTTGGATGGCGAGAACAAAATCAAAGTAAGGATCGCCCATATCTACTCGAGCGACACTCTAACCTTCCCTAGATTACGTTCGCGAGAAAGTAGCAGATTTTTGTTGTGGTTTTTGACGTGTACCCTTTCGGAGTCCTTCCTATTTCAACTGCTCCTCGGTGTATCAATATATTTCCATCGCTGTACCCGTGTGTTTGCGCGCCGAGACGTGTCTTGCGAGTACTGTGCGCTATGACGCCACCCAGCGCACGAGCCCCACTGATCGTCTTCTGCTACTCACGGTTGCGCACCAACGTTCGTGTTCTCCCAGGGCCCCCTGTCAAGGGTCCTTGCCAACCATCTCGCACACGACTGCCTGGTTTCGCCGACGACGTGTCGCCTGCCTGGGTCTATTCTAGCCATCTGCGTCCCCCCGCCATGTCGAAGAAAGAGGACGAGCCCGTTGTGGAGGAGCCGCAGGTAGAGGACGACGAGGGCGAGGAAAGTGACGACTACGACATTGAAGTACGCGCATGCTATCCCCAGAGTTGGTCTGTTGAGTGAGATGGCTGATTGCTTGTTGTCCCCCTTGCTCGATCCTTGCTCTCTCATTTGCTACATTCGATCATACAACTGTAGGATGAAGAAGAGGAAGAGGCTGGCGGCTTCGAAGAAGACGATGAGGGTGACGAGGAGGGCGATGCCGACGATGCTGCTCTGGTAGGTGCTATCGTGGAGAGGCATCCCCTGCCGCTTGACCTAGCATGCTTCAGACCCAGAAAGGCGATAGTCTGACCGCCCTCTTGCTCGCGGGTGCAGTGGTACGTGTCAAAACGCGTTTGTCTTGTGCAGCTCGCTGACGATAGTCGTCGCGGTACAGCCAGGCCAGGAGGTCGTCGAGGAAGTGGGAGAGGAGGAAGATGAAGACGAAGAGTACACGCCTGCGCCAGAGATCACAGGCCCCGCCACGTCGACCATTGCCATCAGTCCGCCTCCTGCCATTGGCCGCAAGAGGAGTCGCGACGAGCGGAACGATGCCGACGAGGAAACCGAAGACCTCGCTGGAGACTACGGAGAGACAGAGGAGAACAGCGAGGCGGTCACGAAGAAGGCGCGCGCCGCCGCAGAAGAGGAGTGAGATATTCCGTTGCACCAAGTGTCTTTATTCTGTATTATTGTAAACACGGGACTATTTGTGTTCAGTTGCTTGTGAGGTCAACGTCAGGAAAAGGACGCGGGATTGATGCGCCTTGGGGCGCTTATTTGCAATTCCACCTTTCGCGCAGCCTCAACGTATCCTTGTATCTGCCGTCTCAAATCGCAGTTGAATGCCGGTCTTTCGGCAAGAACGGTGCTATACAACACGTCTTTGTCGGCTCCGGTAAATGTCCAAGAGTACCTTTCTTCAGGCACTTGGCTATGATAGTGCACAGCAGTGATAGTGCACAGCACTGCTGTCGCTCGTAACCCGCTGAAAGCCTCTATGTTGTGAAAGAATTGATCTCGCAGCCTCAAATACTTTTGCCAACTCGTAGCAATCAAGTCATTCTTGCCACCGCATAACAGCGGCAGCGTCGCGGGGCCCGCGCGAGTCAGCCTGACAATTCCTGGACTCATACACTGTGAGAGGTGTGTACTTAAATCTGAAACGGACATAGTTTCTTGTTAAATAAGTTTTCATAACTCCCCGTGCCGCCCACGCAGTTCCATGGATCTCCAATTATTTTGCGGCAGCCTGTCCTTGGTCGGAGAACGCCTGCAGACCCTCGCCGATGACATAGACACAGCAAGCTATTCGTTCGTTCCTACCGACACCCCACATCATATCACCCTTGCCACCAAGGATGAACTTCGCACCCTCAAAGGACATCCCTCTCCTCACGATATCCTCTCACACATACGCCGCGTGCTTGCCGATGAACCTATCAAACTTCATCCCCTTGGCCTTGGAGGATATCCTGCACAAAAACCCGAAGTGTTCTTCGTTGTTGTTGTTTGGGCAAAGGGCCAACAACTTCGTAGGGCTTTAGGGCTCTCTCCGAAACAGTTTCACATGACGCTTTCGCAAAAGGATGAGCATAATGTGGACAAAGGCGTCGCCTCTTTGCTACACAAGTTCCCGGAGCACGTCGACATGGAGGCCCTGGACCACCTCATCTTCACTCTGCATGCTTTGGGGGACTTTCTTCCAGCTAAGCAGTATGCCATCAGGCTCTGCCAAACTTCCTCAACGTCTGAGAAAGGATATCTCAGACTCGGGGACTGTGCTCTAAAGCTCATTGAGTACAAGCTCGCTATGCTGGCCTACAGCTGCGCGTATGATAAAAGCGGCTCAAGATCCGATACAAAGTTGCAGGAATATTGTCTACAAAAGATCATCTCTTGCGCTCAAGAGACCGAATGGGGCACAGTGTGTACCGGACGCGAAACTGAGCAGTTGCCTGAGCAGCTCGCGGATGTCCTCCTGGCATCTTGGTCACCCGAGCTACATGCCGCTCTCCGATCACAAGCACCGCATATTCCAACGCTTACTAGTCGCCTCTCCCGAGACCAGCTCTTCATTCCAGCGGGAAGGAACACCCCCGACCGTTTCTATCGACTCCCCCGATTCTTCCGGTGGCTCTTGCCCTTCCGCATCGCCCTCATGTCAACCCCCAGAAACGCCACAGACATTGCTGCGCTCGGATCACGTCATCTGAACATCCGTCATGTCCTTACTCTAACTGAGGAGTCACCCCTCGAAACGTCCTGGTTCTCGTCCGGGAAGGTCAAGAACACGTTCCTTCCCATCCCCAATTACCATCCCCCTACGATCGAGCAGATGGACCTCATCGTTCGTCTCCTACAAGAGGAAGATAATCTCCCCATTCTGATTCACTGCGGCGGCGGGAAGGGACGGGCGGGGACTGTCGCTGCGTGTTACCTGGCCGCTTTCGGTTTCAGGGTACCTCCCATCAGCGACGTTCCAACCCAGCCTGCGATGTCTGCTCCCGAAGCCATTGCGACGCTTCGTGCCATTCGTCCCGGGAGCCTCGAGACGGAGCAACAGGAAGCGTTCGTTGGCAGATGGTGCAGTACAATCTGGAAGCGACAGTCGGTCTTCCCGGAGGCGGTGCCGGAGCCTCCACCTTGCTCCCTAGAGCTCGAAGGAACTTTAAACGCGTCATCCAACTTGTTTTTACTCGTCGGGCTGCCAGGGTCGGGGAAGTCGTGGTTCTGTCGTGCGCTGTTATCCCGCGATCCTGCACGGTGGAGTTGGATCAGCCAGGACGAGTCAGGTAGCCGGTCGGCCTGCGAGACGGCAGTAGGACACCAACCTGGGAAATGCTCAGTTCTTCTGGATCGCTGCAACACAAGTCAAGACGATCGCAAAGTTTGGCTGGCCCTCGCCGAAAACTGGTCAGTCGCTCCGGTCTGCGTGTGGTTTGACTACGAGCCCGAGCTCTGCACATATCGTGCCCAGAACCGCGCAGGCCATCCAACGCTACCGCCTGGAAGGAGAGTACGAAATGCAGTGGACCAGATGCGCAAGCTCTTTGTGCTGCCTACTCTCAGTGAGGGCTTCTCTGCGGTCGTAAAGGTCAAGTCGTTCGCCGCCGCGGAAGAACTTGTATCCCAGCTTTCACCGCGAGTAGCCCTGTTCAAGTTCCCTCGCACCCCGCACCTCCTGAACCTAGGAGCTGCCACCGACGATGATCAAATCGATGACACCTTCGGTCCAACGCCCTCGACACACGTTGTTATCACCGAGAAGGTCGATGGCGCGAATATGGGTTTCTCCCTTTCTGCGGACCGCACCCATATCATCGTTCAGAATCGTTCGCACTATGTTACCCCGTCTTCGCACGCTCAGTTCAAGAAGCTTGGCACATGGGTTGACTCGCATCGCGCTGACCTACACAAGGTGCTCGACCGCGACCCGTTTTTCCCGCAACGATACGTCCTCTTTGGCGAATGGCTTGCAGCCACACACTCTGTGTCGTACAGCCGCCTGCCCGACTGGTTCCTCGCGTTCGACCTGTACGATCGCAGCACCAAGTCTTGGGCAGATAGAGTCACGCTGACGGCGGTCCTCGCCGACACCAATATCAAGGTTGTACCAGTTCTTTACCAAGGCCCGATGCCCGACGAAGATACCCTGAAGGGTATGGTCCAGCGTCAGTCACATTACACTGAGGGGCGGTTGGAGGGAGTGTATGTGAAGATCGAGAGAGGGGGTCAAGCTGTCGGCAGAGGCAAGGTTGTGCGGGGTGATTTTATTGCTGGGAACGAACATTGGACAAAGGGGCCGCTACATACCAATCAGGTAGCGTACATGCTGGGTCAGGGTACTTGAGGTAAACCGAGACACTATTGTAGTAACTCAACAAGTCGAAGAACGTGTTGAATTCTTTCTGCACAGACACGCCTTGTCCTCAGTCTCTCCTCACGTATCCAGTTCTTCCCATCAGTTCCTTCCGAATCTTGCAAAGTTACGGTAGGTAACTTATCCAGAAATTAAACGCGGTCGTACAATCTAGTTTTAGCCCGGAAATCCATAGTCGTTCGATGACAACTCATTTTGCAAGAGTGTATACGCACTGTCTACTACTTTTTTTTCCTGACATGGGTTTGATTTGTGCAGCACTGGAACACTGAACGCGAAAGCAACGGTATTAACCAACACCACCAGTACACTTGCCTATCTTGGAACCTTTCAATCGTGATGCCAGGATCTAATATCGCAAGCGCTTTTGACTTACCACTTTTCCTTGCGACCTTCATCTACATACCTCCCGAGTTCGGTTCACATTCTCGTTCGTGACTTTCAATATGGCTACTCAAACATACCCTCTCTTTTGCATCGGAAACCCCCTTCTGGATATCCAGGTCTATAACGGCGAAGCAATTCTCAAGAAGTACGACCTCAAGGCAAACGATGCCATCCTCGCAGAGGAAAAGCACGCGCCCTTGTATGTTCCATAGTGACAGAAAAGCGTGCCAAGGACTCAGGCTCAAATTTTAGGTACGACGAGCTCGTGAAAAACTACGAAGTGACCTATGTCGCTGGCGGCGCGTCTCAGAATGCTGCTCGAGGAGCTGCGGTGCGTTCATCACAGTCAGGGTCTATCACAGCCACTTATCGGGACACATGTAGTATATCCTGCCGCCCAACTCAGTGGTCTACGCTGGCTGTGTTGGCGATGATCAACTCGCCGAGCAGCTCAAGGCCGCGAACAAGCGCGAGGGCTTGCATCAGGTGTACCAAGTGAAGCAGGGTGAGAAGACTGGTGCTTGTGGTGTTATCATCACTGGCCACAACCGGTGAGTATTGCCCCAGCCAGCTATGTGGGTTTGTCTGAAGCATGTCCAGTTCTTTGGTAACAACCCTGCGTGCGGCGGAAAAGTTTGACAATGCCTACCTCGCGTCACCAGAGGTTGCCCCTTTGGTCGAGGCTGCCAAGATCTTCTACGTTGAGGGATTCTTCCTGACCCACGGCAGCGATACTGTACTTGAAGTCAGCAAGAAAGCCTCCGAGGCGAGCAAGGTCTGTGTGAACTCTCCCGCACCCATCGTGCGGCATCCCACTGACCCGACACCATCCTTACAGGTGTTTGTGCTGAATCTCTCAGCCCCCTTCATTCCCCAGTTCTTCGGTGTACAGCTGCAGCAGGTTATCCCGTACTGCGATATCATCATCGGTAACGAGACCGAGGCAGAGGCGTGGGCGAGCGCGAATGGCCTGCCCAACAAGGACCCGGTGACAGTGGCCAAGGCTCTCGCGACGCAGCCAAAGGCGAATCCCGCGCGCCCCCGGACGGTTATCATCACGCACGGCTCGCAGAGCACGACCGTCGTGACTCAGGACGACCCGGACAACGCCAAGGTGTTCGCTGTGCACGCGCTGTCCGATGCGGAGATCGTCGATACGAACGGCGCCGGCGACGCCTTTGCGGGTGGCTTCTTGGGCGGTCTCGTCCTGGGCAAGAGTCTCGAGGAGTCTGTCGATGCGGGCCACAAGATGGGCTCGATGTGTGTTCAGCTGGTGAGTATAAGCTTGATTGTATGTGCACTCGCAAAACTAACATGGATGTCTCCAGGTCGGCCCTCAGTACAAATGGCCCAAGGTCCACATTCTCTGAGTCTTGTTTCTGCAATTGTTTTCGCTGCTCTCAACAGCAAACCGACGGTGTTCAACCACGCCTGCATCCGCTTTCCACAGCAATGTATCACTAGCCCAGTTATCTGTACCTGCGTCGATCTAAAGCCAAGCAACGTCTCCGTAGTCACATACATACCCCCAAACAAATGGGATTAGCAGAGGCTTAACCCTTGCATAGTGTACTAGTATACAAATGATGATTAGATGCATGATAGAATATTCCACTGGGAAAGCAAGCGATACAGTTCCAGATTTTAACGAGTAAGCCCAAGAGAAAGCAGTTAAAATGAGAACCATCTACCGAATACAAAACCCAAGTTATGAAGGCGATGCGAGTGACTCTTGGGTCAGGAGCTCTGCTGATGAACAAATGAGCGTCTTGTAGGGACCCAAAACATAGTCAACGCACCAGGGTTCAACATTAACAACGATTCGCCACCGCGTATGAGCCCTTCACCAGTGGTGGCTGCCTTGCTCGCATCCGTCCTGGGGGCTGGTTTTGCATCCTCCCCAGACAGCGCAGTGCCACCTTGTTTCTGCAGCTGGCCGGCTGGGTCCCGCTGAAGAGCTTGCTCAGACGGCTCATCCATGTCGATCGACGAGTCGTCTCCGTCAGGCTCGCCCTCAGCGTCCTCCGTACCGCCGTCGTCATCGTCGTCCTCGCTGTCCTCCTTCGCCGGTGCTTCTTCTACCGTTGGCTGCTTCGCCTCGTCTTGCACGGGAGGAGTTGCCGTGGACGGGCCCTGGCCTGGCGGACGCGGAGTGACTGTGGTATACATGGGGTAGACGTACGCCGGATAGTGCGCGAGGTACTCGGGAGAGACGTGCGGCACGGGATAGCCAGGGTAGTGCGGGATGGGTATCAGCGGGGCGCCCGGAAGTCGGTAGTACGGAGGTGGCTGGTAGTATGGCGGCATGTAGACGACGCCCGGCGGTAGAGGCATGCCCTGTACCCACGGCGGGATCATCGGATAGAACGTTGGGGCCGTAGGAGGTAGTTTGGACGTTGAAGAGGACGCCCCAGGCTCGTTCGAGCCGGAACGGTCGTTGTCCGATGTGCTTGCCTCACCAGGAGGGGATACCAGAGAGCCTGGCGGCAGATATGGAAAGTTGGGAGATCCTCCATAATCTAGTGCATCATTGACTTAAGAAACAAACGCGGGCAAGTGTGGCCGCGATGCGTACTGGGATGCATGGTATGCTGTCGGTAGTAACTTTTTCGTGGCGAGGCAGGTGTCGACGCAGGTACACTTTCTACGCTGTTGCTTGGTGTCTCTTCCACCGCGGATCCAGAGGGCACGTCACCCGCGCTTGCGCTCGTGGATGCTGACCTTGCTGAGCTCGAGCGCGAGCTCTCTGCGGCATGGCTACTAGATCGCGGACTCGCCGTCCTTGGCGGCTCTATGACGACGCCGTTGTGCCTGCAGATGCTCTGGACTCGCTGCAGCAGACAGAAAGGGCACCACCCACCTCGACCTCTGATGCCGCCGCAGCGCATCAGTCTGTACATGTCTCGGTTCATCGCGAGCACGCGGACGGCGACGCAAGCACGGGCACGCACTCTCGTAAAGTTCGCATCACACTGCGGGCAGGGACTGTGGGCACGCAGATTTGCTTCCGCTTCAGATCCAGGCACGACGGGCGAGACGGACGCGGAGCACGTACAAAGCGGGGATGGTATGCGACTTGGTCGTCCGCTGATGCCTCTTGAGATCGGCCTCGCGCATGAACACCTTGCTGCAGCCGTTCATCTTGCACGGCCACGCACTGGGCTCCGCCTCGGCGGTGGCCTTCTTCTTCGCCGCCGCGGCCCTCGTCGTGCTCGGGCTCGCAGCGTCCTTCTTGTCGTCGGGCTACGGAGCGTGATCAGCCACTTCGGCGGTGGCGCGGGCGGCTGCAAGGTCGCCGGCTCACCGTCTGCTTGAGGTGTGCGCGGACCATGGCGCGGGGCGGGTTTCTCGCCTCTGCGGCGAGGCTGGGCACAGTTCGTGGGTCGCTGGCGGCGCTGCGCCGCGAGTTGTGGACCGTGGCTGAGATGTTGAGGGCAACGTCGGAGAATTAAAGGAGCGCGGCGGTGGTTCAAATCACTCGTCAGAAAAGTCACACGCATCAGTTCATCCTGTTCGCGCGCGGCATATTGCCCGAGAGCTTTTGAATATTGACGAGTAATTACAGTCGGACATACATAAAAGAGTGTGGAAAGGTGAAGAAACTATGCAATATGAAGGTGAGCGATGATGGTTAGCAGGCTTGGAGTAATCCATGAAAGGAGGTCAATGTGGAAGCAATCATGAACAAGTCCAAGCAAGATGCAATGCAGTATTAGGTGAAAGCGAGATTGTGTAGTTCTAACCGTGAAAAGACAGCAAAGGCCGGTTCTTTGTCCCTTGATGCGAAGGAAATAATAAAATAGGTTATTTTCTCCAGCTCGATGGTGGCGCCTGCCGTGACCGCGAATGCTGAGCTGGCACTGGGCTATCCGACGGCGATGTCTTCGTCCTAGGCCGGATGCTCGGCCGTGCGCTCGACGCGTTGGGCAGTATAGGCTGCGACTCTGACCGCTGCCCCGGACCGATACCCTGCACCGACTGCCGGCTGGAGAACATCGCCGAGGTGCGGCTGTTCCGCGCAGTGCCGCCGTATTCGCTGCGCGTGCCCCAGCCCGCGCCGAGCTCGCTCCCGGCCGTGCTTCCGGCGTACATGGACTGCGCGGTCGAGAACATCATGGGGTTGTTCCAGCCCATGCCGTAGCCGCCTGGCATCATCCCTGGCATGCCTCCCATTGATGACATGCCCATCCCGCCGAACGCGCTGGCGCTGGAACCGCGCTCCCACTCGTCGTTCGCGGCGGCCATGGCCTGTTGGGCTACAGCCATTTGATACGCCTGTTTCGCGACCATCATCGCGTGCTGGTGGGCCGCGAGGAAATGAGGATCCGCGTTCGGCGGCGGCATCATGAACGGTGTAGGGCCCATCATTGGTCCAACGGTAGGGGAAGGGGCCCATCCCATAGGGGTCGCGGGCGTGAAGTTGACCATAGGGTTTGTCATGTTCATGCGCGGACCGACGCTGTTGAGCGGCATATCCTCGTCGTCATCATCAAGGGTAATTTTGCCGTTGACGACCTTGCCAAGCTACGAGCAGACATTTCGTGAGTATGCAGTAAATGAGCCGTGGTATGAGCATACCTCAATAGCAGCTTTAGCCTCGCTCCTACGTCTCTCCCTCCTTCTCGTCTCGTCATCAGCTGCAGCAGCCTTGGCGCCGGGCCGTCTGCGGTCATTCTCCACCTCCTCTTCAAAGGACACGCTTGCACCTCTCCGGTGTCCACGCCTCGTGCCTGCCATGGCGCTCATACCACTGACCGTGCTCCGCGCGTCACCGAGCCCCAGATCACTTCCATCGGCAGGAGTAAGGGGCGTGCGCCCGCTACTCGAGTCGCCCGTCGAGCTCGCAGGGCTCGCTCGGCGCTCAGAGACTGCAAACGGTTTCAAGGGAGGAGCGACGCTGGAGGGTGACGCGTTGAAGGCTGGGCGGGACCTCGGCGGGGCTCGATGTGCACTGTTCTGGGGCTGTGATTGTGGAGACGACGATACCGACGTCGAGGAGGAGATACGGCTGGATGATGTACTTTCCGGCTCGGCTTGGCCGCGCGGAGAGGGAGAGATATCCATTTGCGGGAGCAGTGTCGAAGATCTTACACGTCCGCCGCGCGCGGCTTGCGGTTGTTGTAGAACTCGGGAATTATTCGAGTTGGACTTCGGATCCGAGGGGGTAGCGCCTACACTAGCAAGGAGTCCACCTCCCGTGAACCCACCCGTTGAACCGACACTCGGGATGAGGGTGGAGGATCGTTGTCTAGCGCCTGGCGCGGGGCGAGAAGGTGACGAGGTCGGGGGAGCGGATGTCTTCGCAGTAGGTGTAGGGGCGCCAAAAGAAAGACGAGTTCCTCTGCTGAAGACAGGGGAGTCGGGGGAGGAAGACGTGGCAGGAGTAGCGGGCGAAGGTGGCGAGCTGCCATAAGAATAATCAGGTGCCGTGGGGCTGGACGAGGCACTCCCTGATCCAGAGTTGAACACTCGGATGGTAGCTTGGGAATCGGACAGCCGATTCGTAGTGTTCAAAGATAGTTGTGAGGGAGGACGCGAGGTGACAGCAAATGCAGGAGGCGGGGACCGTTCCCGTATGTGAGTAGGCACGATGGGTTTGGGATCGGTGAGGTCATACACAGCTGCTGCGTTAGGTGACGGTGGCTGCTTCGTATTGGCCCTCGGGCGAGGCGCAGGAGACGGCGACGGTGATTCCGTCCTATCGAGAAGGCCTATGGGGGCAGTCTGGCTGCGAGCTGGCAGATTAGCCCTACCGCGATCGGCGCTTGCGCTCTCAGCAAGCGCAGGCCGTACATCAAGGGATCGTCTCTCGAGCGGGGTAGATGTCGCGAGCGCCTCGACGGACTTGCCTCCTGCGGTCTGAGCAACGCGAGCTAACCTATCGCTCAGGCTTGGTTTCTCAGCGTGTGTTGGGCGTGGACTGGGCTTCGCGTCGATGGAGTTTGGCGTGTGTTTTTCAGGGACGGGTGGAGAAACTCGCTTCTCTAGACCAATTGGCGAAGGAGACGCTTGCCGCGAGCGTGGAAGTGACGGCATGGAAGGAGGCGTGCCACCCAGTTGTGAAATATCGATGAGGGGCTTGGTGGGCATACGTGACCGAGAGCCAGACGTTGCGTTCGAGGCCGCGCTTCCCGGACGAGGGGGACGTACGAGGGTGGCAAGGGGCGCGTCGTCAGAATCAGAGGATGAACCGGAATCCGAATCTGAGGAGCTGTGTCTCGCCCGAGATTTGCTCCGAGCACGATCTAGTAGAGATGTAAGCGATATACAGGGGAGTCTGTACGAAGAACGGACCAGACGGTACAAAGGGAGCTGGCTTAGGGCGCACAGGTGGTGCTGAGATCGATTGCTCAACCACTATTTGCGACGCTCTCCTCGCGGCTGCATTCGGTTGAAGAGCAGAGACCGACTGCGAGGCGCGTGACCTGAAGAACCCTCCTGCTTGCGGGCGCTGTGATTTACCACTGTCCGAGGCGTCTTCGCCATGCCCTGACGCAGACCGTGACGTGGGTGGCTGCATGAGTGCGGGGCGACTGATGTGTCCGAGCTCGGTTGAGGCTTTCCCAGTAGACTTCTGTGTAATGGTGCGTTGTCGCCTGGGACGCATAGTAGACGAGCCAGCCGAGTCGTCGGAATCCGAATCCTCGCCAGATTCGGATTCCGAGGACGACGAGTCGTTATTTATGGCCAGGGTGGACGGCCGAGAAATAGCAGGAGCCCGTTGGAAGGAGGGCCCCGAGGGTCGTAGGTGTGAATGTTCTAAGGAGTCGGTTCTTGACGGCGGCCGTAAGAGGACAGGCGAACTAGTCGGCGAAGGAGCGGCGCTTCTGCGGGCAGCCATCTCACGGAAGGCAGCAACAGAGATTCTCTGTGAGGAATCCGAGGCAACGCTATTCCCTCTCGGACGAGGAATGACTGGCGGGACGAGTACAGAGCTAGCCAAGGGGTTGTCGGCAGACGGCGACTCGGGACGCACGTGTCGAAAGGCCTTGAGGTTGAACGAGTCTGGGTTCACGTCCACACTGAGCGAAGGAGGTACATCTGCTACCTTGGACTTCTTGCGTTCGCGGTGTGCCCACGAGAAAATGCCGCCCTGCTTCTTGGGCGCTGCAGGAGACACATTGCTCGGACGAGATGCGGCGGTCGCACCGTCCTGTGCACTCGGCTGCGCGCCCGGTAACGATCTCGTCGAAAACGCGCTCTTCGGGTCACTGTAGGTAGAGAGGAGCTCGCTTCTGCTCGGTGGCGGGCGGAGCACGTCCAGGTCCGCCTCTGAACGAGTGCTCGGCGAGAGGGGGAATTGTGGCGGACGCAAGAGATTGTGTTCGGCGACGTCGGACGTGGGGATGGACCGTTTGCGGAACCCCAGATGGAACTTGCTAGACGATGCTTCAGCAGAGCCTTGGGCGTAGACTTGGTTTGGCAACATCGGAAGGTCTCTCTCGGGTAGGACGTACTCTGATGTGTCTGCTACAGAGGCTGAGTCCGCGATGGAGGCATTGCTCGACTTGCCCGTCGTGCTGGAGGCGGAGGTCTTGTTCTTGTCGCGTTTGGAGAAGAGGCCCAGTAATGCCATGGTGGGTGTAGGAGAGACCTGCGGACAGGCTGCAGGAATGCTGGACGACGGATTCTCAGGCGTCTTCACGGTCCCTGACTTTAAGTTTAAGAGAGGAACGAGATAAACCGACCAGGCCGTGGCTCACCGGTGGGATGAGGAATTCTCTGACGACAACAACACGTGCGTGATGTCCACTGTCTCGCGGCCTGCGCGACGAGGCTGTGCGCGACGTCGAGTAGCGGGGAGGCCGCAGCAGCGACAGAGGGGGAAAGGGAGCTGAAAAGAAGGAAAAGATGGAGGGTGGCAGGAAAGAGAGGGGACCTCGCCGCACGGCACGCTCACTGCACCTCGCCCGACGGTTGCCATTTATGGCGTCTATTCATTCGGCACAGCCCGATCAATATTGGCGCTTGCCGCTGTCGATCCGAGACATTGAATTGCTACTCACCTTCCTCTCTACAGCCCTCCCGCAATCCAGGCAAACGCACTAGGCTAACAACTCCTAATTCTCCGCGAGAAGGACATGCGTAGTGTATGCATGCAGTGGCCGACTACCTCCGCGCTTTGACCCGCCAAGGCCAAGCTTTGCACGGAGATTCGCCGCCGGCTGATGGCGCTGCTTTTTCCACGCAATCCACTTGCAAAGCGTATAGCATATTCATGATGTCTCCGTATAGCTCCGTATATTGGTAGCGATTGCTCGTATTGTCTACGCAAAATCGCGTCTCATGATGCTGTGGAGCCCTTGCGACGGTCGGTACGGGTAACCCACGCGCGCGAGAGACCGGCTGCAAGGCAATCCATATCCACGCAGACGGCTCAGCTACGGCACGTCCGCCAACCACGTATGGAGAAGTTCTAATCAATTCGCATTACATGGATATCTTGTAGTACAATGCTTGTTGTTACAACGGTGTAGGAAACCAGAGCGCAGTCCGAGGAACAATCGCCGGCGAATACAAGCTCATGCGTGCTTCGCGAGCAGAGCCTGGGATAGTTCAGACGCAATTAGCACACCGCAGCGCCGCATGGGAAGGAATGCAGCTTACGTTGAGCGCCTGCGGGTTTGCACCGACAACTTCGCCAATCTTCTGCCCGTTCTTGAATGCGATGAAAGTGGGCATCTAAACGGCGGCCACATGTTAGTAATTGCGGCTGTAACGACGCTGGGAAGTAGCTGCGTACCGCACGAACGCCGACTTCTTGGCTGATGGCCTCAGCCTGGTCCACGTCTACCTTGTAAAACTCAAGGGACGGGAACTGGGCCTCGAACCGCTCGAAGATGGGGCTGATGACCTTGCAAGGGCCGCACCAGGTTGCCCAGAAGTCGATAACGACAGCCTTGTCCTGGCCGATCTAGAGATCGTGTAGATACGTGGTTAACGACTGTGAGGTTTTTGTGCAGAGAGATCGCATACGATCTGCTGGAACTCAGCAAGTTCGCTAATAGCCTTGACCATTTTGTTCCGATGAAGTGTTTGAGGGCGGGTGAACGGCGGTGGGAGGGGTGTAGGTGTCTGCGGGGATCAGATGGGGGAGGTGCTCGCCTTATATATGTCGGGCTGAGCACTAACACTGCTCACGATCACCTCAGCCATCGGCCATGTCACGTGTTTCGGTCCCAGCCATTCGTCATCCTCCCGCCTCGCACGCCCGCCGACATCCAACCGTCATCTGAAGATGACCGTCCATCTGTCACACCCGGGCCTGCTCGCCCTCCGGCCCCCACTGGTACCAACAACGCGCTCGCAACTCTGCCATCCCGAGTGGTCCTTTCGGCGCGATCTCTAATATCGCGCATTTCAACCCCTGTATAGCGAGTGGCTGATCTTTCGCTACACTCAGAGATCATCTTCCCATGAATGGTACCGGTATATCCCATTTGAGTTGGAAATTAGCCTTGGACTCGAGTTGTCGACGTGAGCCTAAACAGACTTTTGCTTGACAGACGGAAGCATGGCTTACTGGACGCGGCGTTTCTGGCCAATCGGTTGTGCCCTTGCCCTCCGAAGAGCGAAGTTTGTTGCACCGAGCACGACGCCCCATGTACACCGCCGTTGTTACGAGAAGACATCGCTTAGTCAGCGTCAGTCAACGCCACGATGCTGCCAGAAGTTGGAAACAGGATACGGAGAATTCCTGGAAGAATGAGCTCTGGGTAAGCCGTCTGAGTGTAGTTACTAATTGCTGACTTACAAACTCTTCGCGGCGGGACCGCTTCCGCTGTTGACAAAACGCGTCGGTACCTTTAAGTCAAAATTGCCACGTCTAGTAAGAAAATCTACGTGCAAGGGATCAGCGCGGTGCGATGAGCTGTCGACGATTAAATCGTTCCCTGTCATACATATATCCGTCACGGCTACGACGTTTGTTCCCAGAGCCAATCCGCAAATCCATGCGTCAAGAATGGTATCCAACCCCGGCTGCATCCTACTGCGTCCAGCTGTCAAGCGGCGTGCGTGCGTCTTGCTCCAAATATGAGTCCCGTTGCGCTCACCTCGACTTACTATGTGCAGCACGACTTTGTTCATACTGGAAAATGTTAAAGCCAGTGCCATGACAATAGTAGGGCTATGTCGGTGAGTGTGATCCGTGTCCATGTATCTTTGCAATCGCAGTAAGATGACTACGAGCTGCGACGTGCCCGTATGGTACGTGAACGCAAAATATTCAATATATATATATAGCATAGAATATTTAGACAGATGCTGGCTGTGGTTTGTGTCATGTCGCACCTCGATCTACGCAGCCCAAAATCCTGTACTAGTGTGCTATTTTCTTCTTATTCCGTGTCGTTTCAACCTAAGCACGATTAGGCCTTGCTATTATTAGCGCCTGGTGCGGATCCGATGCTTCTTACTCTCATGTCCAACACGCAGAAGTTACGCCGATGAAATGGAACCGGTTGCCTCCCAATGGCATGCGTAAGCAGGCAGGACAGGGTTTGTATCGAGGTATCCACCAGCCACAGAGACGACTCGGAGGTTTTCTGAGAGATGGACAGCCTCGCAAGTTGCTCCTGGATGTGAAGCAGAGAGCGATGCATGGAAGCCCCAGCATTATCATGATATGCCTCGTATGACTGACAATAACTTGGTCCTTATCAGATGTCCTTGCACCGGTTCACACGGAAGACATACACACGTACCGTTCTTAGGTGCCCCGTGGACATAAGTGACATCGGGCGCAGGCGGGGGCAGCACTGCTATGCGGATATTCAACAGGGTTCTTGTGATACATTGTAAGAGAACTGGTCTTCAGGGGCAAGAGCACAATATAATTGACTGCGACCCCCTTTCCTAATATTCGCTACACGTGGCTCTCGGCTATCCAACGAGCACAGCACGAGCAGCCTCCTGCCCTCAGTCGACTGAATCGCCATCGTGCCAGTCGAGTAACCTCTGCGCTAGAAGGGCAGAAACGTTAGATCGCTCGTAGGAGGCACGCAAGGGTCTCCGTGTCGTCGTATCACATTGTGCACTGCATCCTCGACATGGGCAGCGTCAAACGCTTTATAAGAGCAATCGCTGCTCCCCAAGTCTCAGCACCACTTTCCCGGCTTAGCCCACTACAACCCACTACCTAAAGCATGGTACGTCGATAGGTGCAATTAGACAAATTGGTAGGCTCACTGATCACTCTGCAGGCACCACGCGACCCACACAAAGACCCCTTTGGCAAGGAGGGTATTCCGCCCAAGAAGACCAATCCGCCCAAGAAGCCCGACGAACCTCACAGGCCTAAGAAGCCTGACCCGCCTCGTAAGCATCACGAGCACCACCACGAACATCACCATAAACACCACGAACACCACCACAAGCACCACGAGCACCACCATACACATCACGGGCACGGAAATCATAACCCGTGCCCTACCCCGCCCTCGCGCCCTACCCCGCCCTCGCGCCCTACAGGATGTCGCAACGGCGACCCCAACTGTGGGCACGGATATCTTTGCGACCGTTGCTACAACAGTGCTGTTCAGCCGATGGGGTACGCTGGCGTGAACCGTAACGCGCCTCCGCCTGCGCCGGCTCCCGTATACTGCCAGCCCGTTGTGCAGTGCCGTCGATGGTGTTAGTTGTGAGTAGGGGCTAACGTTCTCCGCAAGTCGTGCTATAATCTAACAATACCACAGAAGTAGGCCAAAGATGATCATTCCTTATGCCCTACGTCACCTCCACTTCCATCCTCCGTTCGAGAACGTTGTGTACGAGGTTCGCCCTCGCAGCCTGAGTGTAATTATGGCGAAGGGTGTATCCGACACGCTAAGCTCTGGTTGATATATATGTCCGACTATTAAACTCATTTGGCTCGCCAATGTTGATGCGCAGAATCGGCGCGAGATCTGATAGACCGATTCTTCAAGCGTTAGCCATCTCGACTCTATCTAAATCGAGTAGGGGCGGGGTATTCGTCTTCGTGGCGTTTGATCCGCACGTGGCAGAGCAGACTAGCTGCTGTGTGTTGGCGTGACTGTAAGTTCTCTCTACACTCTCTATCGGTACAGCACGAAGTTTTGCTATGATCGATCACTAAGACAAGTTTGAGCGTAAAGGTTCGTCCCGCTCAAGCGGCCTCCGAGTCTGATCTGGAGGTATCTTCGTCGCGATACAGCAGCTGAGGCGAGCACGGCCCTGACCATAACCGCTTTACCATCTTGCTGAGTAACGCAGAAAGTCTGCGACGATATCTGTTGTCTGAGTCAGAACTCTTCTTGCAACTTGAAGACGGCCCGACGTGCCAGTGTACTATGTTGCAGCGAATCGTGTCATATGCAAAAGCTGGCTTAAATAAGAGCGCTCTAGAGGCTTTATCCACCTCTAAATCCACGGGTTTATGCTAGTGACTTTTATACGAACCATAGAGTCACTAAATGTGTTTACATAAATCTATGCGCGCCCACTGACAACGCCATGATGAACCGCGATTACCCGTATATTACGCATATGCCGCGTCTCCTTCATTTGCTCTTCCTTGCCTATCTTACCCGTCTTACCTTCTGTCTTTCGAGCTCCTGCCTATATACTTCTTTCCCCCGTTCCTTGATGTGCGTCTATTGTTTCTTCAAGGTCAATGCTTTATTATTGCTATTGTTCTCTTGCGTCCTCCATGGCACCTCCTTATGTTCCTATTGTTTTGCTCTCTCTGTCTCGTCCTCCGTGCACGCACTCGCGTCCAGGTATGTAGGTACCTTGCTATCACCGTTGCTGATTAGCGCGCTTATCCCCATGTACATGTGTCGTATCCCACTCGCGCTTTTCTCGCCTCTCCTCTCCTCCTTGCTTATCCTCTTCAGTTATGCTATTGCTCTGCTCTCAACGTCGCTCTCTGCTCACTACTACTCTCTCCGTCTAAGCTTTCGCTATGGCCTTTGTCTCGTCTCCATGGGATCTTGGGATCGCTCCGATCGTGCTTGGTCTGTGCTAGGCCCTCAGGCTTGCGGTCCCCGTCTCCTACGCTCTGGCCATGTCTTCTACTTATTTAAGGTCGGTCGCTTTTGACTTCCCAGCGTCCTCATACCTCCTCTGATGTCTATTTTCATTGTTGCTGGCTTTCTTGGCCTCGCCAGTGCCCGCCGCATCTCCTCTCCCAATTCCAAGGGCTCTACTACTTGGCATTACTACTATAATACCACTATTCAGACTCCTACACATGCTATCCCTGCTGAACTCCGCATTTACAGCCCTCCCGATGATGTCGCCCACCCTGATTATACAATCGCCCATGTTGTTGCGAAAGCGCACCTCGCGGCAAATGGAACCGCCCTCCTCGATGCTATCTCCGTTGCTCCTGTGCCTGGAGATCCCGAGGACGATTCATACGAGGATCGTGTCCCCGATCTTCCTTATCCGTTCATATTCGCGCTCGGCGTGGTCCAGAAATCTGAACACCAGTCTGATGACGGCACACCCAAGCGATGCACGCTTCAGGTCGCAGAGCGTGTACGTGATATGAAGAGAACTTCCCTCATACAGTGCGTACTTTACTTTTAATGCCGTCTACCTCCCTGATAATATATTCAGAGCTGTTTTTGCTGGTCATCCTGCTCGCTGGGGGTCGATCTCTCTCCCTCCTCCCCAAACCAGTCTTCTCGGTATTGGGATCTGCTCCGGCTTCTTGGCGCCGGACTGTCTCATTATCGACCTCGAACACATTGCGTTCAATGCGTTAGCTGCTGTGCCCTCTGTTGGTGGAGGCCCGGCTCCTGGGTCGCCCTCGACTCCGGCTGGGAAACGTCGCAAGTTTGCTCCATTCGGATCAACCTCTCCTTCCGCGTCTTCTTCACGCGTCACAGTACCTCAGGCCGTGCCTGCTCCTCCTGTCGCTTCCTCTTCCACTACGGGTTATCTGTGCGTCACATCAGGGAAAACCCTCGTTCCTAATTAGCTGTGAATTAGTACTAGCCGCGGGCTAATTTTACGCGCAAGGGATATTCAGTCGAGACACACTAATTTGTACGAAAATAGCTCCTTTTGTAAACAGCTAGTACTTGGCGAACTTGATACAACCGATGACGGCACTACTACATCTTTGGAAGTTGTATTCTCAGAAATGCATATAAGGACAGTATCATAAACAAACTTACAACTATGCCCGAGGAAGCTTTCCCGAGACTGTCTTCTTAGAAGGCTTACATTCCTCCAATTCCGCATCGACTAGATAGTATTCCACCTGCGATCCGTTGTGGCGCTCACGGAACCGGCTCCAGTAATGCTTATCTTGGGTCGACAAGTCTAGGTCCAGCGGCGGGAGATCGACCTCAACTTGAGACTGTTCACGCGCATCGAGGCAGATAACGCGCCCCGTCGTTTCGCTAGTGAGGAATATGAAGGGTGACGATGGTTGTGACGCAGCCACTGGCGTATTATCTGCATCGTCGTCTGAATAATTTTGTGAGTGACCGCCTGGCCCAATAGGTAGGCTAACTCTGCCACTATTACCTGGGATGTTATTCATGCTTCCGAGTCCGAGGCTGGCGTCCGGCACCGCCATCGAGGACGTCACAGCTTTCGCGGCTGGGGTCGAGAGCTCGACTGTGACGGACTTCAAGTTCTGGAATATAGACCATCGCCAAAGCGTAATTCAGCCACTCAGTTTCAATATTTTAAACTGAGAAATACTGATAGTTCTCACCTTCGACTTCAAGTTGGGCCTGCCATACGTTTTCGAGCCATTCAACTGTGACTCGGACGACCACTTGCGCTTCAACACTGGCCTTACAGCCAGATCCATGACACGCTCATGCTGGACATCTCCAAAGCCTGAGTCTTCAAGTTGTTCTTCTCTTTCCGCTGACAGAACGAGTTCTTGAGTTGTCACGGTGCGCTTCGTGGCATAGTCCGAGTCCGAGAACACTATTCATGATATAGGGAACATAGAATCATAAACAAAGGCGGCATAATAGTACGATGATGACGTACCTGTCTGCTGACGCACTTTTAGATCAACGCTGTTATTGTGGCACTCACACTGGCAAGTGCATGCCGCGGGATATAAACTCGAGCGCCCTCCATCTCGTTCAACCTCGACCGGATGCTCCGTCTGCGTGGCAGCAGATTTGAATAGATCGAGGGTAGCCCTGAGACCATCGCTTGACGTCTGACTGGTAGCCTTGACTTGGACGTTGTTGCGCAGCATGCCAGTGTTTGACCCGGGCTCGAAGTTATTGTAGAGGTTTTCTATGTACTGTGAATCACTTGTTTGTGAGTCTAGTATTCCTCCAGAGTCAAACAGGCTTATGTATTACATGTCTTGTCAGTAAAAGCTCATGCTGCTGATAGCAATATGTACGAACGAAGCAATCCTTCTTGTTGCAGGAATAGCGGCCGGTCGAAGTTCGCGTAAGTCATAAGCGCCAGTCGTCTGCGTGCCCAAATCCAACTCCTGAGATGGCTTGTACGCGTAAGAGTCAGAGTCGGCGTTTTGTGCTTGCGGCCAAGGCATAGAGTAGTCGAGGAAGGTAAAGACAATGCGCATCACGCCTGCTCAATATTTGACTGAGTCAGACAAATTAGGACGAGGCATCATTAGTTCAGTTAGTACACGTTCGCTGTCCTAGTACATGCACTACACAACGGTACCATATACATGTCGATCTGTAAAACTATTTACAAAGAACACGTCACATAAGTCAAGGACATTTGCGCTAGTCCATTCTTTAGGGACTACCCGCCCGAACGATGGGTAAACATGCATACTCCGTCTTATATTCTCCAACGGAATGATGTCTGCTTGTCGGATGCCATTTTTCACCGCCTTTTTCACCTTGTACAATCCGTGCAGCGCCTCAGGAAGGTGCGTGAATGGAGTGAACCACTCCACATATGCAAGATAGGCCGGAGGTACAGTCTCTGTGTCCGGGAAAAGGGTCCCTAGATGGCGAGGTGCAATAGAAAAAATGGCTCGCACACGGCCGAGACGGTAACCTGAATGGATTTGCCTTATTAGTTAACGTTCGCACTTAGGCATACTCAGCAATCTCACCTTTTACGCCAACGGAACTGCCATGGCCATCATTAACCATTGCAAGATCAAATCGGCCAGGAACCTCATTTCCCCGTGAATCCTGTCGTGCCGGCGCCGCGTGAAGAACGTCGTGCTCGTCTGAAGCGTGTCGATAGCGGGGGAAATCTTCCTCCCAAAACTTGGCTTTGTGGTATACGCGGACCTTGTTGAATTCGAAGCGAAAAGTCGAGACCAAACTCTCAACTCGTGCGCGAGACATCGTCGTCTGGGTTGACATGACTGCGTAACGAGCAAGACAAGTACGGAAATGAGTGGCCCCGTAGTCCTGTTCTAGCACGTCAAATGGAACAGCCTTGACGCTTGGCTCCCGCGTCATGAGTATATGGCTTGTAGCGTGCTCGTGTAGGCCATTGACGGACTCAAGATGGGGCCGCCCCGCTTCCACCCAGCGGATATAGCGCTCATGGCGGAGCACCTTCTCTTTACGCTCGAGCCAGAGCGTCATTTGGGTATATTCATCCTTGCGATTGGTTGCTCGGTAGGCTTCCTTTGCTAAGTCGATATGTAGGCGCTCAGTGTACTCAGTGCTGAAGTTGTCGGCTGAGCCCAAGAACTCAATCAAAAAGCGGTAGTGTTCGAGGCAGTGCATCTTCGGGAAGTTGAAGTGAGCACGAATACCCAACTCGACGAAGATCTCCTTGTTCTCGTGAAACCTGCAAAGAGCATCTTCAAGAGCGTCTAGAGAGCTCTGGCTGTGTATCGGATACTGCGCCAAGTAGACAAAGTCGAGAATGGCGCGAACCGCGCCGACAAGTTGCACAGAGGATGCATCATTGGGAAGGCGCATGTCGATGACGAGGCCTAGGAGGATGCGGCAGATATCGGCGTGCTCTCGTCCAGTGAGCCGAGAGAGGGAGGTGACACCTTTGAAGAATAGGCGCACGTTATGGTTGGGGGGGAAGCGGCGGCACCGCGCGTTGATCTCGTCTTCGCTAAACGCCTCCTTGACCCAAGAGAAAAGATGCTTCACCACTCCCTGGAGAAGCTGATGAAGGATGTCCGGTACTATGGAAGTGAAGATGTCGGCATAAGGGAGATGCTGCCAAAACGGCTCACAAACGGGTCGGATACCAACACCCTTGCATGCCCGGTTGTAGTCTGCGTCTGACATCTCCTCCGCTTGATCTAGAACCTCCAATACAGCTCTGAAATCACGCAATGGAGATGGGGGACCAAAGTTGCCGAGCTCTTTCTTCTTCCGTAGACATATCGGACAGTCGCCGGACTTGACGCAGGTGACCAGGACCTGCTCGGGATAATCGCCTACATAGGCTGCGTAGATCGGATGCCCACGGCGTGTGACGCCATCGCCGCTGGTCATCTCGATGCCATCGAGACCTGCGTCCTCGAGCGGCTTCAAGATGTGACGCATACACTCATGGAAGAGGTTAGCCTGCGTGCGACGCCGTAGCGCCTTGTTGGTAATGTGTTCAAGTTTCGTTGTTGGAAGGTAACCAAGCAGCACGTGGCCTCCTTGCGATGGACGGCTGCGAACGTCCTTCGGTAAGTTTCCGATGGTGAGATACACAGGATAGGCGGCTTTGTTTCTGAAGAGGGTGAGCTGAGTCTTGTCGGATGAGATGATCACAGGAATGATTGTCGCGCCAGGTGTCCTTGCTTCGACTTGTGACTGCAACCATACAGGAGGGTGAGTAAATACCGTTAATACAATTTGATGACTAGCTCACCTGAACTGCCCACCACCATTTACCGGTGTGCATATCATGATATAGCCGCTGTAGCTCGTCGGGGTCGGAGTAGTGCCTCTCCGGGAGGAAGACAAGATGGCGCGCAAATTCGGGCTCGCCGTATAATGCTCGAATACACTCAATCACGTCGCGGAAGAACACGTCATAGACCTCTCCTGCCACCACAACTTCCTGACGTTTGAAACGAGGTCGTGCCGCAGGTAAGGCGTCAACGAGAATGTTCATCTCCGGAACGTTGCTGTACGAAAGATCTAGTCTCTCTTGGACCTAGAAGTTGAAGGTGAGTAGGCTCGTTCAAAGTCTGCGCAATCGGCCTGAGTACTTACACCGTCAATGCTCAGCAACTCAGTGACCGCCGTCGAACTCGGGCCACGTAGTTTGGCCCACCGCGCTATCTCCCAGTCCAGCTTGTGTCTGAATGGCTTGTACGTATTCGCAGCTTGGTTTGCGTTTAGGAGCGCCTCGTACGGACTGTAGCCTGCACGGCTTGGGATAGAGTCAGGTTGGGCTGGTAAGCTTAGGCTCGCAATCGGTGCGCCAGCAGCAGGAGATGGGTATTTCTTAACATAAATCTTCCCGCGTAGAGCTGACTCCATGCGCTCCTGGTGTTGTTGATTTATGGCAGGTGCAACTGGGGAGCTGGGAGGAACTTCCTCATCGACTACGGAATGCGATGCTGGTGTTCGTTCGGGCTCCCAAAGAGGTAGAGCAGCTTCAATGTCGGCGGCGTGGCTGCTCATATCTTCTTCAAGATCGTCAAGATCTATGCTGGGAGGTAGGTTCTCATTTGATGTGATGGGCGGGTCTTCTTCGACTATCTCCATAGGACCAGCCTCACCACTGGTAGCGCTGTGGCCTGCGTCTTCCTCAGATGTTCCCCAGCCAGGGAGCTCCTCTGCAGTGTAATCGCGGCCGAAGAAATCGCCTTGGAAAATGTCTGGTTCAGCAGATGCGCCTGCTGAATCGTCGTCGGATGTGCCAGTGTCCGAGTCATCAACGTCCATGCTCGAACCCGAACGCGACCCATGCCGACGTCGAGGCGGCGTTCTTGTACCATAGTAGGCAGCGGCGCACGCTGGATTTGAGGTACGATCTATGTGGGTACCGAAGCTGCGTCGAGTGGGGTAGTTGAAATGACAGCCGTTGCAGATGACCATTGTAAATAGAACCAAGGGATACAGGTGAGTTCTGGAGAGTGCAGAACGACGAGCCTAGGGCTTACCTCAGCGCGTAGGCGCTCATGCAGACTTTTCATCCTCATCCTCCTCTGTCACGTCGACGTCGAACTAGCTCAGAGAGGCAGACTGCAAGCCCTCTAACAAATATGCCATCCAACCCTAGGCCCGGCAAGGCAGAAAGAGGAAAAAAGAAGAAAGAGAGGGAGCTAGCTGAGCAAGAGGAAGCTGAACGCATATCCCGTATGTTGTTGTCCTCGGTCTCAGGCTGGCTATAGTATACTTACTCATTATCCTTTCGCAGAACTATCCCGTCCCTCGAAAGAGAGAGCCAAGGCTGCAAAGGGTGGGTCAGATATAATGTGTCTAGACTTGTCAAGGCCTGATAAGCAACTGACGTTGTAGTATGGATGACGACGCAAAACCCTCGAGTTCTTCGCCCAAAGAAAGTTGCGATGGAGGGTGATGAACCTGTCAAGGGAAATAAGAAGAGCAAACCCAAGTCGGAGAAAACGAAGGCCAGAAAGCAGAAAGAAATCGATACAGCTGAACTCAGCCGCAAATCCGTGAACGGTGAGTAATGTGGCATATATGTAGACGTGGTCGTGTACAAAATAGATCGTTCAGCAGGCAAAAGCGGCTCGCAGAAGGCCCACACAAAGCGTAAACAAAAGCCAGGTGTGTGCGTTTGTGGGTCCGCTTACCGCTTACGACTTACTGCCCTCACTTGAGATAATCACCCTGTCTTCAACCATGCCCTACTTGAATCGGACGCACCCACCACTGCTCACCACAAACCCCTGGCACAAAAACAGGTCACTGTGAAGCCACCCAGGAAGCAGTCAAATGTTGCAAAGCTCGACTCAAAGTCTATTGGGAAGAGCAAAAGCGCTGCCGTCTCTGCTAAGCCCAGGTGAGATGATCTACCTAACAACCTATGCTATATTCCTCACTGTACGTACATCTACAGCAAAGCTACAGACTCTGACGAGTCAGATGAGGAATCAGATGAGGATAGCTCCTCTGATGACGAATCGGGCGACGAAGACTCGGACTCAGATGACGAGGACTTGGAATCTGAAGCCAGCAGTGGCGACGAGCTGCCCGATACTTATTCAGCTGAATCTAACGCATCTGAACAGGCTGACGATGACTACAAGGAGGAAGATAACGATGAAGATGAGGAAGATGACGACGACGATGACAAGAACACATCCCTGGATGAAGAGGAGGCTCTAGATGCAGCTGCTACTCTTCATGACGGAACTAGCACTAGCAACAAGGTCTTGGTCATTGGCAAAGTATCTGGGGTACGTGAAGTGTAACTTATTTCTGGTGCTTGGCTGAAGCGTCGGGCTACAGGTCAGTCATGAAGATGACAGCTTTGAAGATAGGCAGTCCGTTCCTGTTCACTCCCACACTCGCGCTTCGGATGATGAGGACGATTACAACAGATCTGGGGGCAATGGCTCGGACGATGATAGCGGCGATGATGATACACCCAGCGTGAGTAACTAAGCTCTTCACGCCTTCGATGTCTCTGTTGAGGAGTCTGACTGTATACGCTCGCAGCTTCCCTTGATCAAAAAGCGAAAGCCCAAGGCTCAGAAGACTCATGAGAAGCCATCGAAGAAACAAAAACGTCTAGAGGAGGTGCGCATTTTGTGGTCAGAGTCGGTCGAGATCTACGCTAATAGATATAAAGCGTCCTCGCATGCGCGAGGCTGTGCAACCACAGTCTACGTCTGCGAAGTCAACGAAGGGTCGCCCACCTATATCCCATATTGGACGAGCGACATTAGAAAATCTGACAAAGTGGGAGCTCGACTACCATCAAGATACCCGTCTCAAGTACAACGAGAAGAAGGAGTTCAATCTCAACACCCAAAGCGATCATATCAAGAAATTTGGCCAGGCCGTTATCAAAAAGTTCTATGTTGTCCAAGCATTTGAGCACGGTACGTCTCTACACCCATCCAGCTTCTATACTGAGTACCATCTGGTTGACCGTTGTGCAGGTTTCTTCCCGGTCAAGGAGAAGTTTATACTCCAACGCCAGCTAGTTCTCGACGTTGCACGCGATCTCAAAGTTAGCAAGCACGTCAGAGATCGTCTCCGCAACAACGATCGATATGTGAAACAGTTCATGAAGCTGGTGTGTCGTCTTAGGCCTAATCGGCTCTGTCTTCTGGCGCAGTACTAAATGTATTCTACTGTCGGGTAGGCAGACCTTCGAAACCTCCAGTTCATCGGCAAGGCCCTGAAGCGGACCGCGGAGACATATGTCCAAGCTGAATATGGCCTCCCGGTGGCTCTTACCACGCAGCAGGTCGCGAACGGCCCTCCTGGTGTCACGGAAGACCAACTTAGGCTTCGTCTTACAAAAGAACGTGTCGCACTACTTCAAACGAAGCTCGCATTTGCGCACTCTCGCGTGACCGTCTCAAGCTTGGGCGAGGTGGGTATACGACTTTATAGTAACGGTAGTGATGAGCTAATACGTTGTACTGTGATAGCCCATAGCAGATGGTGCCTACATTCTCGACCGCCCTATCATTGGGGACATCATCAAGGTGGTCTACTTTGTCGGCGACAAGAACGGACGGAATTCACTCGCGTCCGAGTTCCCGAATCGGTTCCAATCGAGCGACCACTACAAGCAACATGAAAAAGAGCTTCCTGATGCTATGGTTGCTCTGGCGTGCGCGGGGGTAGGTCATGATCTGATCATATGGGTATGAGTACGCTGATGCGTTGGCTCCGACCTTGAACAGATTTCGGAGGCTCTACGCAACTGGTCCACCGGCGAGCGCGTACCAGTGAAGGTCAACTCAACAACTGCTGAAGAGCAGTACACTGTTTGCATGCACGTTCTCGGCGAACTCCGCCATGACAGGCCGACTCGGTACCATGAAGTGATGCATAACTTGTATCTCGCGGCTACGTACGTCTACAGTTTTTCTTTGTGTCTCAATACTGATCACGCAGCAGTGGCGGCATGCCGCAAGTGCGCGAACGTAGCGAAAACATGCAGGGCGCAATGAGGATGATACGCTTCACTGATGCCCCGGAAACGGCTCCAAGCAACCCTGCAGCGTCCGGGGCGTCGACAGCAACAGGACTTCAAGTCCAGGTAGTGGCTCCGAGTCCACCATCCGGTGAAGAGCCTGCTCCCTCCGAGTCAGTGGCCTCAGGCGCCCTCGGAGTCGAGACTTCAAGTTAAGACCCGAAATAACCTTACAGCGCGACGTAGAATGGTGAAGCGCATGCTGGGGACTCGGACTTGGGGTGTTGCCATGGCAGCAGCGCAGCCTGAGGCTGTTGATGTGGTCCGACTGCTGAAGTACAGGCTGAGTGGTGGTTGGTTCAAGTTCTGGCTCATACCGGGGGTTCCGACTCGCTTCTGTACATATTGTTTGCTGTATAGTAAACTCCTCCGAGTCCATTCTCTTAGTATTCGAATCCACTACTACATTTGCTATGATAATTTGCTGGCCCTAGCAGCGTGCGAGGGTGGACTACTGCAAAGATAGCTGTGCTACTAGATGGCTATTTGGCGCTAATTTGATGCCAATTAGTTGGCGAGGAACTATTCTGTCGAACATAGCTATCGAGGCAAGAACTACTATTTAGCACGCATTCAGACGCGTTAGTGCTAATTCGTGGTGGGGGTTTTCCCTGATGCACTTTTCCTTTTCACTTTTCTTTTCTAATGTCTTATTTTTAGTGTGACCCCTGTTGCTTCATCATCAACACCCACTTCTGTGTTGTCTGAGCTGACTCCAAGTCCTGTGCTCTCTGAGCCGACGGTCAACACGTCTACCCGCAAGTCTACTCGTGCCGAGGGCAAGCGTAAGGAGCCTTCCACTTAACATATTGGTGGTCGCCCACGTACGTACGTAGCAATGCTCTTTGCATTCGTAGCTTAACTCTAACTTAGTACGCTTTTCTTGCAGCATTGTGCTCGATTTGATTCATGTTGAACATGTCCTCCTATCCCTTCGTTCTATGCTCTATTGCACATCCTTTACCCTCTTTGCTCTCTCTCATGATTCCGCAGATTACATCGCTACATTACTCTGTCTATTCTGTACTTTGTGCTGCTCGCAATTTATCTATGTGCAGTAACTTCTCTGTGTGCCTAATCTGATCACTGCTCTAATCATTCACATGAATCTGCAGTTGACAAATTGCGGTGTTTATTCTCCAGATGTCATCTAGACTCAGTGTATCGCGGAACAGTGAGAACGACCAAAACAAATCGTACAGAGAGTCTCAGTTGTATGGAATCACAACAAACCACAACAATGCTGCCAGATTAGGAAGGTCACTAAGAACGAAATTGCACCGAGTGACGCGGGAGTTGGCTTGAGGTCCTGTTTGTCTATGACGGTCTGAGCATGTAAAATAAAGACGTACTACACTAAAACAATACCTCTCACACTGGTCTATTGTCTCTAGATCTGCGGCCTTTTGAAATTGTGACCTTCCGGTTATTGTTGACGCTAATTCCTTCTTGCTAATGACTGCACCTCGTCACCTCTGCTGAGGCCATATGGTCCACTTTCTTTGTGCTCGATGTTAGATCTGTTGTTTGTATACAGCTTTGCCCATTACATGATGTTTTGACCGTCACGGTGTCTATGACCACTTATTTTTGTATTGCTTATAAAAGCTTGCCCACTTACAGTAAATAATGCCCCATCATCTTGCCTGGCATGCCTCTTCATCCTACGACTACTCCGTCCATTGGCCTTTTCTTACGGCGGCTCTCTTACCGTCAAGGCGTGAACTGTATGCTATACACTTTCTCAAATCTAATATCAATTATATTGACTTGAAGCCTGTTTTACTAGCCTCTAACCGTACCATTGCAGCTATCATACAAAGACCAGGACCTATGATCTTGAACGAGCATAACCGCAGCTCTATTATCACGGCCGTCAACGAAGTGCTACTTCGCTTTGACCTCGATCTATTGTTGCGCTTGGCCTTATTACTCTCTGTACGCTGCTTTCCTTTTTGACCAATCTGCTCTGACCATCTATATTGTAGAATCGGGAGTTATCCTTCTCTCTAAGCACAATGGAGCCTTCATTCCCGTGTACTTTGTCACGTGCGGCTATGTTTGTCTGGCACAAACTACCCCCGCTCCGCCGCCGATCTCAAGTGGTCAATCGGTTTACAGTGTTCTTTTATCTCAAGATAGATCACTATTGGTCCAATGTGCAGGTGGCGTTTATGCTGCTCCGCTTTCTGGACTTGGCCATATCTGCCCATATTCAAGACTACGAACATGATCCTCGTGCCCTTCCTGTGCTAACGAATGTGGCCTATCGCCTTACTCCCACTACTGGTAGTGGAGCATTTGGCGTCATGGAATTCGCAAACCTTGACACTGCATACTCACAGCAGCAAGTCGCAGCTCTTCACACGAACCCTTCCACAGATATACGGTCACTTGCTCGGCAAGGCCGTATCATCTCGACATGGTCCGACACCACTCACTCAACATCTGACGAGGTTCTGCTTCGATCGCTGCGCCCATGTCTTATGTTTGGACGGTGAGTTGGGGCTATTGTAAGATCTGTATCTGAGCCATTTATACCGATTCTAGCGCTTTCTGTGCTTAGACCATGGTAGCTCTATTCAAATCCTGCAGACTCTTTGTTGTAATGATCTATATCCGCTTTATTGTCCGTGGGTACTGTCGATTGTGTCTTTGTATGGCTACTTACTTATACTGTCTCTACCCAGTGTTTTCCTTTCTTCCATACCTTCCCATTTCTACTTCTCCTGCATCGAGTGCCGAGTTTGCTGATGGTCCCTTTCCTTAATCGTTGTAAGAGCATATTCTACCATCTCCATAGAAGATCTTGGGCTAACTTTCTCTGCTGCAGTATTTGCGCTCCTCTCTGCTCAGTTCACCTGGAAGAGTGATGTCAATACCGCCAGTGTTGTTGGCCCAGTCACCACTGCTATTGGTACTGAGCAAGCTTCTTGCCAGTGCGGTGTCGTTTGTCCGAGTCTTCACATTCACGTACTTGGTGGCGCGTTGCCATATAATGTGTGTCTTTCTTTGTTGGCTCCTAATCAATGCCTGTTCTTACTACTATTTGACTAGTCTCAGGGTAGAAGCATTACGCCAATCGTGATTGATCTCACCCAAGTTGCAACGGACACCAATTCACATGTCTTATACCCACGCTATCCCTGTACACTGGTTCATGCTACCCCTCAATCTGTAAACGCGTATGTTTCGCGGTATGCTGCTCGGGCTATGAGATGTAAGTCGCCTGTTTTTTCACCTCCTGCTTTCTCTTATACTTGCTCTCACGTAGGCTCATCCGAGACTCTTTCCCCACATGTCTCTTGCAATTCTATTCCTTCCCTTGAGGAGGCATAGCTTTATTCACAATTACTACGATTTTGGACCTGATGTATTTCGTCTTGACTGTGCTAAACTTACTATACCCTGATTAATCTCGCCATGCATTACTACTACCTACCATACCTCTAACCAAGTCCCAAGGTCCACGACACGCCCGCGGCCCTGCCCAGCGCCCTCGTCGTCGTCCTCGGCTGGTAGCGGATCGCGGCCTGTCGACAGCGTTGGCAGCACCGC